>NQII01002415.1:156863-184575 GCA_002778355.1 Clitarchus hookeri | reverse complement strand
AAAAAAAAAAAAAAAAAAAAAAAAAAAAGCTTATCTAATGATAGAAAATGTCGGCTTTGAAGTATGTTCTGCTTTAATGTGGTTGCGATGTACGAGGTCAGGTTAGGTTAGGTACAAAAGTGAACATGACAGACTTGTCGCAAGTTTTCATTAGCTGAAATTAAGAATCAAAACATTAATTGGAAACTGCAAATACAGAAGACTTGTTTCCGTATGCTACATCAGAGCCTACTGCATAATAGTTAACGCACCTTTTTTGATATTGTAAACCCACCTTTACTCAAGATATAAATATAACTATTTCTTTTCACGCTCAAAGGAATCCCAACACCGTACACGACCTGTTAAGTTTCATTGGACAGCAAAAAATAAAAACATTAAAGGTAATGCACGTTTAGTTCTTCTGTACACGCCATAACGCATAATTCTTAACGCTTAATTTTCTTTATTGTTAACCCAGCTTAGCACATGTGGTGCAGAAGAAGGTGAGAGCAGGTAGGCTGAGAGAGACGGCGAGGCTTGACGGAGCAGGCAGGCGGCTGGCGTTACGTCATGGAGGCCGCAGTGTTGCCAACGTGGAAAGAGGCGATTTCGCTACAGCTCCAATAAATTCCGCTACACAACAACTTTTTTTTTTTTACTTTACTCTGATTCGGCGCAAGATGCGCCTGGCCTAAGGAACGAAGCACGTGCAGTCAGAAATGCAATAGATCTAAAAAAATAACAACGAAAAGCGTGAACAAACACGAAGTACACATATAAAAATCGCAAGTCAAAGTAAACTCGCCAAACGGTCAAACGGCGCACGCACAAGATTACGTCGCGACGCCGAGGTCCAGAAATCCGAACCTTCACGGACGCCGACCGCAGAAGAACTACGACACAACTATTAATGGGAGAAGAAACTTATCTTTATGGTAACAGGTGATAAAAAAAAAATCAGAAGGGTGAAAACACCAGACATTCATTGCATATTATATATGAATTCCGGACATTCCATTGTCTTCAGCGCGGTGGCGGCAGCGATAACCAGTAGTTAGTGGCAGGTGCTCGTTGCACAAAAATATGTACGTTTACAAAACCACAAAAAAATTTTAAGACACTCGACAATTAAAAATAATGTTTAGGTTTGAAAAAAAACTCCCTCTGCTCCGATTAGTTTTAAACCACCAACGGCTTGTTATTTTTTTTGTGTGCGTGTGTGGAAGGGTTGGGGGGTGGGGGTGGGATGCCAGTATCATGCTAGAAAGTCGCTACATTATATTCCGCGTTCAAACACTTTCCGCCGCTGTGTGTAGCGGGAGGTTGGCAACACTGGGAGGCGGCTGTGGGAGCGAGGCACGGAGAATGTGCACCCCCCCCCNGAGAGGCCGTGTGGAGGTCCTCAAGGCCTGCCGGGTCATCACATCA
Source organism: Clitarchus hookeri (assembly GCA_002778355.1). NCBI lineage: Eukaryota > Metazoa > Arthropoda > Insecta > Phasmatodea > Phasmatidae > Clitarchus > Clitarchus hookeri. Next base: position 183,165 of record NQII01002415.1, on the reverse strand, counting down.
CGCAGCTCCGTATTCCAGTCCGGCAAGTTGGTGCCGCCCGCCAGGATGTCCCCCTCGCCCGGGCAGCCAACCCGACACTGCTGCATCGCCGCCACTGTGCAGATGGACTCACTACCTCCAAGTTAAGGCGCCCGTCTACCTGGCGCTTGAACTGCGTTGCAGAGGTTTCCAAATACACGTTTTTCAACGAAACTATTAAGCGTGTGCCCAACATGCTGATCTACGAAAATAACACACACTTCAGACGAGAGCTGTTAAGTACTTTCAAAATATCACGTACGTTAGAAACATCAATTCAGAGTACTCCAAAACCGCTAAAAACGGCCTTTCCAAGGCGCTGTAGCTCAAAATGCACGCATCAGATACATACAAAACTACTATAGGGGCCTGCACTGAACCTTCCTAAAGACTTCCCACTAATAAAATAATATGGTCACCGCTGAAAGTCCCATAGGTACACGCAGCACGACGAGAACACTGCACGCCAGTTCAGAGCCTTGCGCTTAGCGGCGATGGCGTACTTGATGCGCGTGGCAGTGTCGCCCTTATCGCTCCCGCGCTTCTCGGTCTAGACGAGGGAAAAAGTTCCAGGTAGACGGGGGCCTTAAACACTGTATATTCCCATGCATCCGTTCACATTCCCACTTAGCGTACGTACGTAGAAAATAGAAGAACAGTTGCTCAACTCCCCGACTTCTACGTACCTACGTACAACTGAACTCTCAACCAATCAGAATGTCTGCTTCAACAATAAATACACTATTCCAACTAAAACTATTAAGAAAATAACACGAATACACAACATTCTGTAACATTTGGTCAACGACTTAAAATTGTACAACGTTTTGCACAAAGCTTACAAAAAAAACACAAAATAATAATCTCGCTTCGCAAAGTTACTTTTTTTGTTAGGATGTGTGCCAACAGGAAACGTACGTACGTACGTACGTATGTACGTTACTGAGAGATTGTTAATCCGCCCTAACGTTATTCACGGTACAGCGAGACCCCGCAGCAGCCGTAGTTATATTTTGTCGCGCCCTCAGACGTTAACTTTCCTCTCATACACAACGTATGCACACTGTGCTTCGTAGTCACATGTCGCAGTGCGAACATGGTCTGCAAATGCGTCGTCCGAACGTGAGCTTTCGGAAACTGACACCAGAACGCAGTGAATTAAGCAACATTATTTGTTGTGGCGTGGTGCTTTTTGCGAGATGGGCGATTTTAATATTTACTCATGTTTATGATACAGGCCTTGACTGTTTTATTTTAAATAAGCTCGGCAATTGACATCTAAGAATATTTAACTTTCAACTTTGCGTTTTTTAAAATGCCCATCCTTCATATTGAATAGATCAGACCAAACGCAGACGGCACATATTAGCATTTCATAAAGTTCGTCTTGATGAAGCCCACTTTGCACGCACGAACCTCCCGTGTCCCAATTCAACCTGTGTCCCAAGTCAAAGCATTCAGAAACCTGAACTTTTGTCCCAAGTCGAGTCCTAACACGACAGAAAAAGAAGATGGGTTCAGGTACTTTCGCGCGCTCTCTCCACTCTTCCTTTACCGCTCGTTCTCAAGACCTCGCTGCTAAGAGCCGCCGACATCGCTCAACCACAACTCCAACTCTCCTCTTGGTTTTAAGGTTGGTTAGAAAAATATCAAACCGGTCGGCGACTAAATGGACTTAACATCAACGGCAATCCACATGCCGAGTCACCTTTACGTACTTGGCCTTTTCTGGGGTTTCTTTGTGTACAGTCTTGGTTCCGCGCGGTTTGCGTGCGCTCATGTATTCTGCACATGTAGGGTGGGTGGGCATTGGAANACTAGGGGACGCCAAAAACTTTACGTTGTATAATTGTGCATTTTCATACTTTACGTATAGTACTTGTATCTGCTAGCGCGCCTCCGAGTCACGAGCTCGCGTGGATATCAAATCGGCCTTCAGTAACTGTTCTACCAATTTTCAGTGTTTAGTTTTCCTTAACTGCGTAGAAGCACGCTTTTTTTTTTTTTGGATTGTCAGGAAACTTCACATGTGTTTCGCACATAATTATCGACCCCTTTAGAAATTTCTGCCCATTTAGGGTTGGGAAGAACTATCACGTGAAGACCTTTCAGCTATTACATTCGCGTTTTGATACATCCAAGCAAATACGAAGTGGAAAAAGTATACACTATAAAAAAAACAAAAGGGCAAATTATGTATAATGATTCTTCAAGATAAATGCGGGGGAATTAAAATTATTACATGATAATGCTAAATATATGTGTAATTAATGTAACATTATAGATGACTATATATACACACATGTATGTGTAAGTCTTATAAACATACACCTGGGAGAGTAAAATATAACGCTGAAGATATAAGATAAGTAAACCGCAATATACTGTAAGTATAACGACATTCGTTAGCAAGTGTCCGTGTTCTTGTATATGCACTTTATGTTCGTTGCAAAAATCGGCTGTTTCCACCGAGACGATGGTGAACACACATTTGGGACGTCATGTTTCCTGTATTGCATTACGTTGAACCCTCTTAGAACGAAGAGGAAAGGCGGTCAGCGTTAAGCTATTCAGTTCGCTGCAAGATGGCGCTACTCACAGAAGGAAGTGCCAGACCAAGAAACTGCCCTCAAAAACTCGGAGAAAATATCTTATTACTTCGTCGCAAGTTGCCATGTTGTAATTCTTTTAAAGTCTATAGTTATTGTAAGTGTATCAAAGTTAATAAGTATAAAATGTTCACTGCAAAGTGATCATTTTTGAGTCCCTAGTTACTTTTCGATTTCAGCCATATTTTATCCTTTAACCACCTAATATTGTCATGTTAGTAACAAACGAAGAGTGCATATTCCAACGCACTCGGAAGTTAACGTCTACGGCTAAAATAAAACATATCTATTGACTATTATCCCGAATGAGAGGGCTTTCGAAAGTGCTCACTTTACCGTGAATAGCTTATACTAAACATTGTGTATTTACCGTCGTTGTTGTGTCATTACTGCTTTAACAACAATCCTTCAAGTTGAGTTTATTTTTAACACTTTAATTTTCCTCTTCAAGGTTTAATCAAAACTGCTGTCAGTTACTGACATCTCAATATGGAGGTGTGGAATTGGCACAAAGCTTACGTTAGTTATCGAAATAGCAGGACTCGCATATATCGAATGAACGAACTGCCAATTGCTCAAAAGTTTCTTTGAAAACTGGTAATTTTCACGCGAGGACATGTGTACACGTGCAGGGTATCAATGACGACGTCGCTTCTATATCGGTGTTCTTTGAAGTCCTCACCCCTTACATCTGCGGCAGCATATTGTTTTTGCTCGTTGAAACCACAGCACACTTTATTGATCCCCGCGATAATCATGCGATGTCTGCAGGTTCAACTACTAGACTGGAAATTTATTTTGCTATATATCATAATACATCGTAATTAGTCTAAAAAGCGCGCAGTTAATAAAATCAGCACAAAAAGAAACGGTGAATTTAAGAAACCACCACGAAATAACGGCACGTCAATTATGCTACGTTTTTGGTCGTGCATTGGTCAAAAATAAACTATTTGTTTAAACTGCTGCGATATATAATACAGAATCAATAGTTAAATAGGGAAATATCTCTAAAAACAAGGAAAGCAAAAAAAAAATTCTCCAGACTATCACTGCAACATACCAGCTGCTTATGCTCGGAACTTCATGAAAGTGATACAATGTTAACATCGTCGCAGTTTTATTCACTAGNTGCTGCGATATATAATACAGAATCAATAGTTAAATAGGGAAATATCTCTAAAAACAAGGAAAGCAAAAAAAAATTCTCCAGACTATCACTGCAACATACCAGCTGCTTATGCTCGGAACTTCATGAAAGTGATACAATGTTAACATCGTCGCAGTTTTATTCACTAGTGAAAAAGAGGGTAGACCGAATCTTCTTCACTCCTTAATTGCTTCGAGATGAGCATGTTCTTCATATAATACAGCCCTGCTTCAAAACAGTTTGAATAAAAATGTTTGTAAATATATATTTGCAATATTAATATTGATATATAAATTTATATGAATTATATGAAAAATGAGTGTGTTTTAATGCAGTTTTCGCTGAATTCAAAGTGATAAAAATACGATGTAATATAAAATAAAGGTTACATTTTTCTTTAATTTATAAGTTTCAGTTAAAAAAAATTCAAAATTTCGTGGATTGTACCGAAGTGAATTGCCTGGTTCTCCGATCTGAAAGTAAATATGAGTTTCATACGAATATCTATCCGTGTTCGTAAAAAATATACATAATAAAATGCTAATATTTTTTAAACTGATTTTATGTCGTCAGTAATAATTAATTCAGGTTTTAAAAACCATTTATTAAATCTCTGGGTGCCGCGGTGGGGTAGGGGTTAGACTACTCGCCTCACAACTCGGAGATAATTTTTTCCAGCCTAACTCAATCTGAATAAAGTCCAGCAATGTTTTCCCAATGATTTAGGTAGAAGTAGGATATTCTTCGTTCTTTTTTTTTTTTTATAAAGATTCCTTTGTAACAAGCAACAACAAAAAAGCACTGTCAACGTCGCTCTTGAATGTGAGTCTAATGTGAGTGTGTGTGTGTGTGTTAGGCTCGGGTCAGGGATGCATGAAGATATGATAACAGCACACACTGTTCTTTAATAATTGCGTGTGCTTTAACGCATCTGGGGAACAGTACAATTTTTTAACTGAAAATTTTTTGTCGGTAACCGTCTGCTAATGGGGAATTGGACAAGTATTAAAACTCACTGCCCACTGCGAACAGTTGAATTAGTTTTTCATGCTATCTCCTCCCGACCTACTCCTTTGACAACATCTCATGATGTGAGTGAAGGTGTGATGAGTGATGCCACGCAGAGCGAAACTTCCTGAAATTCAGACCTAGCTGGGCAATGCTAGGCGGCACTTCGACTGTACCTCACCACCCACGTCGCATCATCACCGATTCAGTACCGGACTGGATCCCTTGCAATTCTCTGCCACCTAGCAGTTACCCTGCCAATGGCGATATCATCAGTGAGGAAGTGAATGAAAGGCTATGGCTGTGTCAGAAAGAACCCGGTAGATTGAAATGCACATATTTCCAGGATTCACTTCTTTCTTTGCAGATGTGCCGGTGTCACAACAGGAACCATCATGGCTGCCCTGTTACAGAAATTCAACCTTCTTTGACTTATGTATATTCCTACTAGACGAATGAAAGTGAGTAGAGTGGGGCACTTCAGACTTCAACTATCGGTATTGGGAAACTGCTGTATTGTACGCCTAAAGAAATCAAATATTTTGTCAGGTAGATCACCACTTCACTCAAAAGCAGTGCTCTAAATTATCACAACTCCTCAGATCATGGTTTTGTGTGACAACTTACCCTTTCAGAAGGAAAGAAAGATTACTATGCATACCTAACACAATGTTGGAGTGGTGCCACACACTACGATGGTGCATTTCAAAACAATCCATCTACATCTTACCACTCAGTTCTAAACGAACAGTCGAATGTCCGCCACGACCACATATGGTCAGACTGTTGCAAGTCAAAACCACAGAGCTGACATAAACTAAGGAGGATGTTAATACCACTCAACATACATCTTCATGCTAGGGATAAGGAGCAGCCACCACACCCGAGATGCATCTATCAAGACACTGGCTAACCATCGTAAGTTCAATCTAACCAAGATGATGCTTAGTGTTCCAAACTCAGGCACCATCATTACTATCGCCTATTTCCTCGAAACCTGGAATCCAAATGATCCTCTGAAACCAAGAAAAACACATATGATCTCAGAAAATTTCTGGGATACCCTTAAAACATTTAGCTTTGAGCTTGTGTTCTTGGTAAGTGTTTTATGCGGTGGCTTTTCTTAAGTGCCGAAATTGTTCCAGTCTTTGTTTAGAGTCACTATAAATGAAAACTGGAATGTGCCCAAACTCACAGATTTGAGACAGGTTTCATCTGGACATGCTGCAATAAACATGAAGATACAATTCATTGATAGTGTTCGGAAGCCAGGCTAAAACTTTAGGGAATTTGTCAGTAAAATTTAATTATTGTAAGCATTATAGGTTAGCCTTGTAGCAAAGAATATTTTTCACGGGCAATGCTTTATGATTTGCTGCCCGACACCTGTCGTATTTTTATTATTTATGAAACAGTTATGGTTATTCGTGTAGAGAAAACCATGAGATATTGTGTTCTAATTTAGGCATAAGTCTCCTCGTGTAAACATAAGTGCGGTTTTTGTCATAGCAATAATCTGACAATACACCTCATACCTAGCCCTTATGGTGCAATTGGGCTCACTTTACACCAATCCTCAAGAAACTACACTAATCTGCAAAAAAGTAGATCACCCTTAAGGTGTCATCGCAGGGGGTGGGTACAGGCACAGGACATGGTAGTGCATACTCAGAAAACATCAAACTACTGTACCACACCAAGTATGTATTGCAGGGGACCAACACTTGCAGGATGCACTTAGTATGGTGATGGACCATCCGTAGCATGGGGACAGGCAGCTATACGGTCGGGTATGGAAGCATGCAGATGTCGGGTGTTCTCCTGAGGAGGATCCTGCCACAGCCAGCACAACTGACCCTCCAAATACACCGCAGTTGCCACTGGCCAAAGTTGCAATCCAATATGATCTCAAACTTCCTCGATGGACGAGAGGTATGGAAACCTTACTAGCCAGGGAAGGATGATGACATCATGAAGGCAGGCCAGAGATGCCTGTGCTGTGTGAGGCCGGGCATTATCCTGCTGAAAAATGGGGTTGTCAAGCTGCACCAGGAAGGGGAGCGCACATGGTCGCAGAATTTCCTGTACATATCGCTGTGCCATCAGGGTTCCTTCAATCACCAGCACCAGTTGGGTGTGGGAATCTTAGGAAATGGCACCCCATACCATGACACCTCTCATTGAGGCCGCGTGCCACTCTACAACGAAGTGTGGATAACAGCACTGGCCAGGATGTCTCCAGACTGGAATTCGGCTGTCGTCTGTATCCATACTGAGCTGTGGTTCGTTACTGAACATCACTCGTCGTCAATCCACAAGCTGTCATGCTGCCATCGTAGGTAATGCTGTTACGACAGATCCTGCTCTGCTAGCAGCCTGGATATAGTACCAATGCAAACAGGCATATACCCAGCTGCCATGAGATGCCCCTGGATGGTGAACAGCGACGGCTGTGGAGTTCTTACAGCTTGTGGCACAATGAAACGATCCTTTCTCCTGATGGTCCACTGGGGTCTACCCGAGTCTTCTCGGTGTGTATACCCTCCTGTTACCACATGCGTCCAACACCGAATCAAAGTGTAGGCAGAATGGTACAAGAGGCGAACAACGCCTATTGGAGGCCGATGATGCGGTATCTCTCAAACTCATCCAGCTGGGCAATGACTTGTCGAATGCGTCCTTGGGGCATGCAGCATGTCCACTGAGCTTGGCTCTACTAAGGTGTTATTTGGTGTCTTGCAGCTATGAATAATTGAGGGACATGTATGCCTATAGTGGCACATCCGCACAAGCAAACTGCATCAAACTCAAATGGGACACATGTCGGGCTATGACGATACTGTGTGGCAACCTTCGTTGTACTCGCGCGATTTGTCCATAGTAATACATTTTTTTTGCAAATGAGTGTACTTCATATGCACTGTGTATATGTGCATCGCACATACACGAGTATTCATGCCAAAAATATGTTATGCGAGTGCCACAAGTGACGTGTGTTTAGCTGGCCAACGATCATTAATGAAATCCAGATGTATATGCAAAATTCCCCAGTCAGTTTATAGTTCTGTGCAATGTTTCAATATTGTTTTGCTCTATTGCGTTGTAATTTAATTGCATAATTCTTGTGATTGTGCTTTGCGGTTAATTTAGTTTGGTACTTAGCTACAATTTCATTTCGCACTTTCCAGACCCCTATGGAGGTCATTTGTGGAAAGGTGAATTTTTCACTTTCATCTAGCTCCGTAGGGACCAGCTTCTACAAGCCATCAACAGTGTCTGCAACAGGAGCTCATTCTGGACACATGCGCATCGGACGACCTGTGGGAAATTAATTTTTTTGCTATCACTGATCAGTTAATTCTGGTAACTTAAATATCGTCTTAAAAACAGTTTCTTTGCTTTCTACTCCCATCTTAGCTTCATGTTCTAGGAGCTCTTAACTTATCTTTGCCTAGCGGTTTTTATCTTAATTCATAGCATGTGCTCTATTCTGGACCGAGGGAAGCCGAAACATTAACTAAACTGTTGTGCACCTTCGCGCTTTTGCAGCTTAAGTGTTTCTGTAACATCTTTCTGTACCTTTCGTGCGATCTTTAACATACAAATTATTAATTAGATGGCTATTGAAAACAGGTTACACTGGTCACTTAATAGTACTTTCTANTGAACTAAACTGTTGTGCACCTTCGCGCTTTTGCAGCTTAAGTGTTTCTGTAACATCTTTCTGTACCTTTCGTACGATCTTTAACATACAAATTATTAATTACATGGCTTTTGAAAACAGGTTACACTGGTCACTTAATAGTACTTTCTNACGATCTTTAACATACAAATTATTAATTACATGGCTTTTGAAAACAGGTTACACTGGTCACTTAATAGTACTTTCTAATGATGTACCAAAGGCCGGAATACATGATAGACTTCGTAATATTGGTACAGCATGCTCTGGGGCCAACATCAGAGCTTGTAGGGACAGTTCCAGAAATACCCAGCATCTTCGACTGAGGTCATATGACGAAGTCACGCCCTGAAGTTAGCCTCAGCCTACCAAGTTGCCACAGGGCATCATCTCTAAGACATTTGTCTGCTATCACCGACTTCACTGGAGTCGTGTTGTGCATTACTACCTAATGGGAATCGAGGCCACTATAATATCAAATAATGCTTCTAGTGATTGCTTTTAAGACCAGAAAATAAAAATATATACATTTGGCAAATCACAAATTTGTTAGTGAACTGATTTATGAATCGGATAGTGAATCTGTTGGTATGAATGCTCATGCAGAAAAAATAAATATTAGACATACTCAGACAAAGGGGCACCTGCACCTTTGAAAAAAGGAAAATAAATCTATATTTGCATTAGGCTAAAATTAAGCAGTACCAAATTGCAGTCGCAGAATCTAATGTCTGGTGTTGTTGCTTGCAGCTGGTGTCAGGATGGCCGCATTCTATTGTTGGAGGGTGGAGAGGTGATTGTTGTAGATATTTTGAAACATTGCACCACCTAGCATTACCCAGCTATAATGGTGATCTGAATGCTTGGGGAGAGTGGGGAGGGGGGGATGTTATAGTTGTAGAGATTTTGAAACAGTGCAACATCTAGCATTACTCAGCTAGAATTGGTATCTGAATGTGTTATGGATGCAGTGACATCAACACTCCAGGGGTGTCGAATGTAAATTCTGAACAGATAGGAGTGGTGTTTGTCATTGCTAAACAGTCCAATGCTGGTCCCTTATTATGTTGCGCCATTGGACTTAAAAAGTAGCCATGTCTAGCGAGAGCCTTAATGTAATGATGCAATTTAATTGCGCTTGTAGTGAATCTAGGGAACGAATTCCACACTAGGTAGTACATGAGTACAAATAAACAAGACACTAGGAAAATAAACACCAGCTCAAACACAATCACTACAGGCACATCACAAGACACTGTCAAAAATGCACAGTTCCCCATGACTGCAGGAAAATGGATTACGTTATTCTGGAGTCGGCATTTGCTGTAAATGTCAAGTTACATTCCTAGGACATGATTTGCTCACATGAGTGTTAGAAGGATGCATGGGGGAAAATATTCAAATAGTTAAACAATTAGTAGAGTATGCAGCAGGTTTATGGTCAACTAACACATGGAACATGTAGCATTCACTCTCCAACAATGACCTTTGTTATACTGCCTCAAGATGACCACGTGGTGATGGAATAACTGCGACATCCGGCTGATAGCAGTAGCATCTGTTGTCAAGTAGTGTGCTCCTATGTTTGCACCCTTGGTTGCAGTATGGCCAGGCTGGTAGCAGAATCAGGGATGGGTAGGATTTGGCTCTATTTATGCTCTTTTCAACACCGGCTTCGACGTAATCCGCATTACACTCAGAAGTTCGAGGTTTCGATTGCTTTCTTCTTGTATACATATAGTTTACGATGACTAAATTCTAACCATATATTATATTTCACGGCTCAGTATTGCCACACCTCCTCTGTAAGTTGGTTTGTTAAATTTTGCTTCATACAGGTCAGAAATGAACAAACATCTTTCGTCGAAGTAATCGGATTTGGAGCAACATACATTTTCAAGAGACCCATGAACGCTGTTTCCTTCAGGAAATATTAATTTACATGCAACTTACTTTCTTAGGTTGCGATGGAAGGTCGGGTGAATTGTTAGGTGTAGCTTCTGATTCATGGATCGAAGTTTCATTGGGATCAGCCTTTGCCGTGAACTACAAATGTAATGGATAAACTGCCAGGCCTGCATCATAGGATGGTGCACCCCATTCACACTGTTTCAGATAATTTTTTTAAGTGGTCAGAGCGAGTAAACTGTTTAGAACACTTCTCACATCGATATGGCAAGCGTATGGAACTCCTTATGCATTCGTTCTTTTAATTCCTTCATGCTTCATTAGCATTTGAGAAAGTCCTGTTGTAGTAGCTGCGTGGAAGGAATCAACGATCAACCCATGACATTCACAGCTGAAGTTTTGTGCTTCGATGATTCTCCAGAGTGTGTGACGCCAGTTACCATCCCCGATGCAATGTCGACAGATAACGCTTAACAGGCAGTGAAGGAGACCAGTACATGTTTTGAGATACCTTTTCAGGTTGCCACTTCGTCGACCAAACTGCGATTTGTATTTTTCACATGTGAAAGTAACATGATCCACATTCTGAAGACAGTTGGCTCCATGTCGCTGAGTATTGCTGCTTTCAGAGAAAAAAAATTCATACAGTAACAACACAATGTTCTGGAATATGTTCCATCTTGATTCGAAACGATACTCTCCCCTTTCTGAATTCCCTACACCATCCGATTCATCTAGCCCCGATGTGGCTCTACATACAAACCGTCGAAATGTAGCTCCTCATTCAATTAGGTCATCTAAAAAGGAAACAGTAAAAAACGCATGCGATGTAATATAAAGTGAGAGGCATAAAATACCATAGCAGACAATATTTCTAAAAGAATGCGAACAATAAATATACATCAACTGCAAGAAGTAACATTAAAAATATCGATATAAAAGTCACACACTTAACTTAAACAAACAAAGTGCGGGGGAAGACGACCTATACGTGAAATTACACAAGATTATGAAGAAACCCTCCAAATATTCCATCCATGGGAAGTCCAGCATTTAAAAAAAAATCCGTAAAATATACATATTAAATATTAGAATCATAAGCGAGTCAAAAAAGAATCAGGAAATAAACTGCTGGGGAAAAAAACAGAAACTATTTAATAAATGTATGAAGCCGCGATCGTAACATCGACCCATCCTAACCTTGATTCGTACCCTGTTTGGAAAAGAAAATCATGACATGTAAAAATAAAATCATACTGAACATTTATATAAAAAATACCTGCACTGCTAAATACATAGACAAATCGTCATGCCTATCACAATTCACATCACGAGTTCCCCGAATTGTTTTAAGCAGCACGAGCATTGCTTTCAAATTCCACTCATATAGATACCAGCCCGCTATCTGTGAGAATTAAGCTTATCGAATAGCTACAGTACAATTGCAAGCCTTTACAAGTGCCATCATTTTTATATTTTTTGCATCTGCAATTCGTACAGTACCCTAATATAATGCGACCAACTATATATGGATAAAGATAAACTGGTGGAAAAGAGGAACCGGTAATTTCTGTAAAGCAGGTATGCACCCTCCTTTCGGAAAAATATCGCACATGCCTGAAAATAATATACCACCATTAAAATTGATTAAGGCAGCAGCATGGAAGATAATACAAGTCCCATCCCCTTTAATATCGAATGTATATTTTTGAGTCGACGTGACTGATTGGTCTTTTGCATTTTGCTTCCGATTGTAGATGATATTTCCAAGCGAATAAAGCTACAGCGAGGTAAGTTTCGTGCTCCGATTTTAATGGGGTAAAGTTCATACCATCGAAGATGGGCTGTATTTTATTTTAGCAATCACATGTGCTATCATAATGGTCTGCATGGTAATAACAAGGCTCACTTAGGTGTTTTGTGGTGACCTATTCAGGGGTGGGGGACTTTGTAATGTCAGAGAGTAAAAAACTGCTTCGTATTAAACTTTCATTTTTGGTGACGATGTGCATAAGGAGTGTGGCTGGCAAGTGCTAACACCGCTCTTCCCACACATGCAGACTTCATGGTTACCCACCACCGAGCAGGTGCAAGCATGAGAAAATGGTGTGGCAGCACGTGCACATGGACGTGTGCAGACTTTAGTTACCTGATGCCGTGCAGGTGCAGACCAGCGAAAATGATAACACCGCTCTTCCCATACATGCAGACTTCATGGTTACCCAACACCGAACAGGTGTGAAAACCACTTGGAAACACGTATGCATGCACGAGTGCAGACTCCAATTACACGATGCCATGCCGGTGCAGACCAGCGAACATGATAACACCGCTCTTCCCACACATGCAGACTTCATGGTTACCTACCACCGAGCAGGTGCAAGCATGAGAAAATGGTGTGGCAGCACATACACATGGACGTGTGCAGACTTTAATTACCTGACGCCGTGCAGGTGCAGACCAGCGAAAATGCCAATGCTGCTATGTGCAGACATCGCAGTTACCGAACACTATGCAGTTGCATATGTGAGAAAACGACTTGGAAGTACGTATGCATGCACGCATACAGACTTCATTTACCTGACACTCTGCAGAGACAGACCTGTGAAAATGCTAAGTAGTGTGTAAATTGCTTTTGAGTGCAAACCCACATGGCTATGAAACCACTTTCATACATGGCGTGCAAATGCTCGTAATTAATTTCCTAATTTTTCATTGATGGTCCTGTGTTTGGTTTGTTTCATAGTGCGTAAAATTGTANAAATGCTCGTAATTAATTTCCTAATTTTTCATTGATGGTCCTGTGTTTGGTTTGTTTCATAGTGCGTAAAATTGTAGTAATGAATATTTATTACTTGGACATGTAAAAACTCCGGCCTCTACCTTCTCAACCTGACATACTGAAATTCTCATGTATTCTTGTATTAACAGAATTTAAAATTTTGAAATGTCTCTTTGCAACCCCCAAATAAAGTCTTTAATTATTATATGCCTTTGTGTGCCTTGCCGGCCCACTCTGGCCTAAGTAATGAAATGAAACATAATAGGTAATAATACCCAAACAGACTGAGAGACTTTAGGCAAAGAAATTATTACGAGACTGCGACAAGTGTTGACATGGTCAAGCAATGGCTCGGAGAAATACTCGTCCCTAGTTGGGAAAGCCAACTTGACGCGTGGTGTTACCAGAGCTGATGATGTAGGAAATATGTGCCTGGCTAGCTCAGTCGGTAGAGCATGAGACTCTTAATCTCAGGGTCGTGGGTTCGGGCCACACGTTGGGCACCAATTTTGACGTGGTCAAGCAATGGCTCGGAGAAATACTCGTCCTAGTAGGGAAAGCCAACTTGACGCTTGGTGTTACCAGAGCTGATGATGTAGGAAATATGTGCCCGGCGCCACAGCCCTGCGGTAAGCTGATGAAATGAGGATCGTTTCGGTCACCAGCCTAGGGGACTCTGGTTAACACTCTGTCACATATTATGGCGAGGCTGTAGGCCGCCTCGCACGCCTTAATTATATCACAAATGAAACACTTACGATGCTTGTGGAGTTATTTGTTCCTTGCGACTCCTTAATGAACACACACAACTTTAGTACAAAACGTGGCCTTAACAGCCCGGAAACGGTGAACGCGTGGCTTTATAATGTGAAACGCGATTGCGTTTAAAACTCTCCGGTGAGAGTAACGTTGCTCTCCCCTCGGCGCTATAACAAATAAAATAAATTATCCAGTTCATGAAGTGAAGTCTATTGCAGTGAATATGAGTTCAGCGTAAGATGTCGGCACCGAGGGCCTTTGCGGAGCGAGAGACTTACACGTCTTGATGCGTTCAAGTGCTGAAGAGAACTAGGAGGAAGCCTGGGCCGGCTTCCGCTACCTGAGTGCAGTCGACGCAAAGCGGCGAAACGGTGAAGCACAATATACACTAAAAAATGATTATGAGATGGAAGCGACATGAATTAAATTAACCTAAGACAACATAATTTTTCCTTATACAAATATACAATAATAATTATTATATTAATCCTAAACTTTTCCGCTGTACCAGCCACAGTATTGCCAAGTATACAATGTAAGATGTCCCTGGCTGTGGCTGTGTCAACTGTCTTTCATGATAACAAGTATGATATTAATTATATACAGTGATACAATTAATAACACTGAATAAATATCCTGATGTAATTATGAACACTGATGCAATTAAATACCCTGATTGAATACACTGATGCTATTATGAACACTGCTGCAATTATGAACACTGATGCAATTATGAACACACTCACTAGTGCCCACAAGCCCGTCAGTGTGGTATGNTGTACGATGTAAGATGTCCCTGGCTGTGGCTGTGTCGACTGTCTTTCATGATAACAAGTATGATATTAATTATATACAGTGANTATACAATGTAAGATGTCCCTGGCTGTGGCTGTGTCAACTGTCTTTCATGATAACAAGTATGATATTAATTATATACAGTGATACAATTAATAACACTGAATAAATATCCTGATGTAATTATGAACACTGATGCAATTAAATACCCTGATTGAATACACTGATGCTATTATGAACACTGCTGCAATTAAGAACACTGATGCAATTATGAACACACTCACTAGTGCCCACAAGCCCGTCAGTGTGGTATGTGTGGTGTAGTGGACACGACTGCGGCAGTCAGAGTGGGCACAAAGGAGCTTGTGAACGCACGGTTCACGTTCGTGTGCTGCCGGAAAATATGTGAACTACAAGACGACCACCCCCTCCCTCTGCTTGCTGTCATTAAAAACCAGCCATGGAGGGGAAGAAAGCTCTCAGTTGCAGGTGGGTAGTGTAGCACTGGCCATAATTCGTGCCACAGTATTTCTCGTGTTCATACGCTCGCGATTGATGGAAATTTTTATGCGCGCACGAATGATAAGTACATTATGTGGTATAAATGTTGCAGTGGTGTTAGGTGTTTAATAGTGGCATCAACTAGTAAGTCAAGTAAGAAAACTCTACTCGGTCAGTTCAGAGAAGTCATAAGGAAGGTGATTACATAATTTTGTGATAAGGAAAAAGCATCCGAACAACTTATTGATCAGATATGTTATGGTAATAAACATGTAGCAGCTGCAACAGGTATATCAAAANAAAAGCATCCGAACAACTTATTGATCAGATATGTTATGGTAATAAACATGTAGCAGCTGCAACAGGTATATCAAAAACTAACTGAAAAATTAGAAAGAAGTATAACAAGCTGATGTGAGTGGTGGAAAACTGCATACACCTAAGGAAAAAAGGGTGAACATTTTTAAAAAAGATATGTTTAGATGATTTTGATATTAGTGTACTTTGGTGCATTGTACATACGTTTTATAGGGTTAATGGAGAAGTCCCTAGGATAAAGAAATTGCTAACGGTTTTAAAACAAGAGATAGATTTTCCTGAAAAAAAAAAAGGATGTTTTGAGACAAACTGTTAAAAAAATGGGATTTATCTTCAATAAGTGCAAATACAAAAGAAAGGCTTTGATAAAAAGAAAGCACATTGTCGCCTGGAGAATGGGGGTATTTAAGGCGAATGAGACACAATGAGCAAGCTTGTGCAAACAAAAATACAGTAAAATGTTTTTATTTATTTATGAGTATATATGTGAGCACATGTGTATGTATAATTATCTTACATATTTTTCTATCGATAATGAATATCTGCGTTGCAGGATATACTGTTGCATACATTCATGCAGGGTAGTGTATGTACGACAGTTACAACAGGTGTGGTTCTCTCCTACTCACAAAGTCACCCCTCCCCCCTCCCACAAGCGCCACTGTTTGCTACCTGCTGCTAGCGCTGGTACCATTCCCCTCATCGGCTGCACACTTGTCGCGGTCGAGTAATACAATCTCTGTAATTCTTCCCAATTTATTTCAGTGCTTCTTGTGTGTCTAATTGTGTCTTTCACTAAATGTGTTGTGTTAATGTTCCTATGTAAATTTCCCTCTCCGAATTGGCAGGAGATCGCTGGCGAGCCTAGCCATCTTTCCCCAACTCGTCAATCACGACTTAATGGGCGTAGGGAATACACGCGTATCACATCGCGGGAGTCTTCACATCTGTTCGAACACTGTGCAACTATCCATAGTGTAATGTGGTACACCATAATGTCGTTTTCTTTTGATTAGCTCTGCTCCCGCGATCGCATCTCGTCTCCATCTGACTCGCTGCTCCGGAGATGTATTTCACTTACATTGATCATGCACCTTTACCTTTTCTGCGTTGGCTTATGCCAGGCCTAATTGCCATGTCCGCTTATGTCTAGAGTCGTTGTATTATATGTACAGTGTTCTGTTTCTTTCGCCAATATAACCAATCTTGACCCGAGCCTCTGTCTTTTATTAATTATGCACTTAAGTATCTTCGGGACCTGGCCCACTCTAGGCACTTCGCCTATATGTATAATGTTCATATTGACATTGTGTCAGTGCGTAGGGAACACTAACTTAACCAAACTGGACGAGTGTCTTGTGAGGAAGACCGCCATGTTGCTGACGACCAGCCACCACCTTGAGAAGAAGAGTCCATGTGGTCATGCTGATATTGGGCCCGAACTGTAATTACTTAATTCCTGTGAACACCAGAACATTCATCCTTGAATAGTGCACCATGGATGAGGCTTTAACCTTAATCCGATCTCTCTCCGCCCCTCTCTCACAGCTAAGTCATGTCACCGTGCAAGGGACTGTGCGATCAACACGCCACCTCTTTCCTCCCCTGCCCGTGCCTGCAGCATGTCAAAGTGGAACTTCAAATTCAAGAATAATGGAAAGTGCAAAGCAAGCTGGAATCAAAAGTTTTCATGATGGCTGAAGACAGGATATTTTACTCATTTGAAGGTGGAACAAAAACAAATTGTTGAGGACAGATCCATCACATTGGCGATCTACATCAACGATCTAGGCAAGGAATTTGAATTTACATTTTAAGGATATGTTATAAGTTTCTTAGGCATGCCTTTACAATTATCTAAAATCACCCAAAAAACAGATGTAAATAAAATTACTTTTCAGTTGAACATGGAGGAAGTTGCTACTACAATAAAACTAATAAAACAACAGACAAAAAAAAAAAGGCTTCAATAAATTTATTAACCTAGAATCTTTAAATAATCTACTTCATTTGGCTACAAAAAATAGGCCTAAAATATATTTCTTTGTTGGCTTTTTGTCTTCGTATATCCTTTCTCAAACGAACCTGAACAAAATGGTATTTACACAAACCTAATTAAAAACCAACCATGCACGAATCAGCATATTGGAAAACATCTTGTGCATTCGCATGCATTTCACTATCCATTGGCTAGCCATTATGTGGTGAGACAACAAGGGGAAAATTATAACAACCATAAACCAACCCTAATACTGAACCTCCACTTCCGAACCACATGGATACTTTCCTTGTTTCGAGACTTGTCCAATGTGTTTACTGCTTAGTACGAGTGATTGTGCCATCATATTTCAACCATTGGTCGTTTAGTGATCATTGCTCCAAAAGTTTCAGTGTGCAAGAAAGTGTTTCAAAAATAATCATGCAAATTCAGGACTGCGAAATGCTTCACCTAATAAAAAAAACACTTTAATTTATTAAACAGTTAGGGATATTGTTGCTTCATTTTTAAACAGCATGTTAAAACATGTGCTCGCAAGAACTGTAAAGTGGCTCTAGCCATCGTGACTTTTACATTTAGTGCATGCACCCTATCATATTTCAAGTTTAATGTTCACTGGACGAATTCACCACTTATTCAGGATCCTGCCCCAGCCATGTGGTCGGATATTTCTAATTTTGCTAAATCTTCATATATATGCACATGGCTATTGTGTGCTTGTTCTATTTTCTATGTTTACAAATGCCCACTGTACTGTTGAGCATACATTTTTCCGAAATAAAAAAAAGGTGGTTTATTTACACACGTACCATATCTGTGCACTGAAATGTGTCTTGAGTGTGTTCCATTTACTTATCTCATATAGGCATCACTAGATATCGCTGCGATGTTCAGGTGTGGTCTTACAGCCCTGAGTNAAATCTTCATATATATGCACATGGCTATTGTGTGCTTGTTCTATTTTCTATGTTTACAAATGCCCACTGTACTGTTCAGCATACATTTTTCCGAAAAAAAAAAAGGTGGTTTACTTACACACGTACCATATCTGTGCACTGAAATGTGTCTTGAGTGCNCACACGTACCATATCTGTGCACTGAAATGTGTCTTGAGTGTGTTCCATTTACTTATCTCATATAGGCATCACTAGATATCGCTGCGATGTTCAGGTGTGGTCTTACAGCCCTGAGTAGGAAAGCTAGCTGGAGTCATCTTCCACTGCCATTTCACATGTGGAATAGATGGCGGATATTGCTATTCATCAGCTGATTTTCTTGAGGTGCTCCCATTTCACCCAGCTATTATATTACACTTCTGCCCAACTTCATCTATTCCATCCTCATCGGCGTTCAAGACATCGCTGTTAAGTACCGACCAAAACATCTCAACTCCTCTGCTGTATTTCGCTGCCAAGGGTGTTCGACCCAGGAATGCACACAACTGGGACAGGCCTCTCCTCGCCCTGGCATGACTAACGTGCATTTGGCACCCATTACACCATTTGGGCATTCAATATCTCTCTGACCATCGGCAGTTCACTAGTCACCTACAGTCTTCATCTGACAACCAGCTATATTCTGGCGATAGTAGCCATAATGTGTGTGAAAAACATGTGTTAAAGTTTTAAAAATATAGAAACAGTATTTGCATGCTTTTTTGTAAAATGTACCAAGTAGTGAAAGGGATTTTAAAGGTTCAAGACTAGAATAAAATATTAAATAACAATAACTGTCCATAAAAACTCATTTCAAATTCTTAATGAAGGTGGAGTCGCATCAACAGGTGATTATATGGCCCATAGGCAATTAGTGTGGCCATGGTTGTTCTTCTGGCATCGTTGACATCCCTGTCCTCGGGCATCTGTATATAACTTTGAGGTGAACAATATAGGTAATAGAACTGTCAGGGCATCATTGGGTTCGTGGGTTGGTTCGTCCACCATGTGGTCCAGCTGACTCCCTCCCTTTCTATTTGTCTGCTGGTCCGACGAGAACTTTCTTGGTGCTCAGCATTGCTGGCATGGTTTCTGGGTTGTATAGTGTAGATGTCCACGAACTGGTTCCGGATGTCTGTTTCGGGCGAATCTAGGGGCTGGTGGACATAATTCGCGAAGTGACATGGTGTGCAGTACCTACAGTATCTCATAGGACCTCCTCTTATTCCGGCTCCTCTATTACCACATGGTACTCCCTATCTGTGAGGAACGGAGTGAAGGGCCAGCAGCCTTATGTCTAACTGAGCTGTTTTTTCTTCCAGCTAGACGATAATATGTTCCTGGGAACAGGCATCAGGATGCTGATCCCCTCGGAAAACATCGAGAGGTATGCATATCACATACAGCTGTCNGACGATAATATGTTCCTGGGAACAGGCATCAGGATGCTGATCCCCTCGGAAAACATCGAGAGGTATGCATATCACATCCAGCTGTCGAGCTGTTGCTGGTATCTGTTCTAGTGCTGAGTTTGGCNTCGAGCTGTTGCTGGTATCTGTTCTAGTGCTGAGTTTGGTGACACTGTTGGCCCTCCATTGGATTCATTCTAAGGTGGTAGACCAAGATAATGTGTGGCACAAACTCCAATCTCTTACACCACTTCTTCCAGCATCTTCCACTGACTTCCATGCTATTAGCAGTGAGGTTAGATTTTGGAAATTTTTGGTGGGTGTAGAATTAATGTTGCATCACTCCACAATTGTGGCTGGCATTTTACCTTTTGAAATAGGCTTTCATCTATCAGGTGGAAATATCTGTCACCACATGTAGAATCGCTTGACATGTTTGACATGGTAGTATGCCTCATAATGCCAAGTGTACTGCCCTAATTGGCAGGGTAGATAAAATGCAGTGAGGTGTGTTGTTCATCACTGTTCTGATGGTGTACTTTCTTCCATTGGAATTTATGGTAAACTGCAGTGATTGGTAAAACCCTGTTAAATTTTATTTGTGCTAACTTACAAATACATTTAAGGAAATGTAATTGAATATAGTTACAATTTACCACATTATGAAAGTAAGTAACTCCAATTATATTGCAGTTACTTAAATTTTACGATTACTTTCAATTTATTCTACATCGTTTGAAAAATTTTTAAGGTGGTAAACCAACATAATGTGTGGCACCAAATCCAATCTCTTACACCACTACTTCCAGCATCTTCCACTGACTTCTATGCTATTGGCAGTGAGGTTAAATTGAGGATATTTTTGGTGGGTGTAGAATTAATGTTACATCACTCCAAAATTGTGGGTATTATATGAAAGAAGAACTAAGAATGCACTGCAAAATTTGATTATTTTTGCTTAGTTTGGAATATACCACTTTGAGACTAATAAATGTGATTAATTTTAATATTATGAAATCAAATTTGCTCGACTTAAAAAGGAATTATCGTTTGAAAGTGTTATCTCCAAATCCACAGTACGACCTCATTTTACAGAAAGCACAAAATTTTCCCTGCTCAAATGTCTTCCAACTAGTGCACTTGGATGGCAATACCTAGTATAACTTAACTGCGGTCAAAACATAGGGGAATATACCTGTGATCCACCATACCAATACTTGGAATATACACGTTACTGCTACATGCCTGCTTACAAGGACAAAGGGAAAGGATGGTGATATNGGCTGGCATTTTACCTTTTGAAATAGGCTTTCATCTATCAGGTGGAAATATCTGTCACCACATGTAGAATCGCTTGCCATGTTTGGCATGGTAGTATGCCTCATAATGCCAAGTGTACTGCCCTAATTGGCAGGGTAGATAAAATGCAGTGAGGCGTGTTGTTCATCACTGTTCTGATGGTGTACTTTCTTCCATTGGAATTTATGGTAAACTGCAGTGATTGGTAAAACCCTGTTAAATTTTATTTGGGCTAACTTACAAATACATTTAAGGAAATGTAATTGAATATAGTTACAATTTTCCACATTATGAAAGTAAGTAACTCCAATTATATTGCAGTTACTTAAATTTTACGATTACTTTCAATTTATTCTACATCGTTTGAAAATTTTTTAAGGTGGTAAACCAACATAATGTGTGGTACCAAATCCAATCTCTTACACCACTACTTCCAGCATCTTCCACTGACTTCTATGCTATTGGCAGTTAGGTTAAATTGAGGATATTTTTGGTGGGTGTAGAATTAATGTTACATCACTCCAAAATTGTGGGTATTATATGAAAGAAGAACTAAGAATGCACTGCAAAATTTTATTATTTTTGCTTAGTTTGGAATATACCACTTTGAGACTAATAAATGTGATTAATTTTAATATTATGAAATCAAATTTGCTCGACTTAAAAAGGAATTATCGTTTGAAAGTGTTATCTCCAAATCCACAGTACGACCTCATTTTACAGAAAGCACAAAATTTTCCCTGCTCAAATGTCTTCCAACTAGTGCACTTGGATGGCAATACCTAGTATAACTTAATTGCGGTCAAAACATAGGGGAATATACCTGTGATCCCCCATACCAATACTTGGAATATACACGTTACTGCTACATGCCTGCTTACAAGGACAAAGGGAAAGGATGGTGATATNACCATACCAATACTTGGAATATACACGTTACTGCTACATGCCTGCTTACAAGGACAAAGGGAAAGGATGGTGATATAGCAGTGTACAAAACCTTGCATGTCTCTCTGGCGGGAAACACTTTCCACTCCAGAGACTTTCTGTAGTAATACTAAACCAGCTGCGCAAAGATAGTGGCTCGTGATGGTCAACCACCCATCGTGGTCAGATACCCTTGTCCTCTGTATCTTGCTAAGTTGTAGCTGTTGAGAAACCATGGGTGGTTTGTGCCATGCACAGGAGCCCATATGGGTACAGAGTCCCTCGTTGGTCGGTGATGCCAGCATCAGGCGGATGTCTCCGGACGATGGCGCTGCGGACGGAGGTCATACCTACCTGCCGGAGGTTACTGACAGGATGTGGGGTGTCAGGGTTGCATCTTCGCCTTACTTGCACGCTAGACTGCTGGGCCTCTGCACAAGAAGGATACACTTGGGGGCATGTGTGACACACCCACTTGGAACAGCGGAGAAGCGGTGTGTCACCTCGGTTGCTCGGCTTGTCGCTGCCATTAGAGACATCGTGTGGGAGCCATTGAAGTGGCTGCCGGGCGTGACCCGGGCAGTCTGAGGTGAGGGGAGGTTGTCCGTCGGGAACGACTCTCCCACACTGTGGAACGCGTTCCAAGAATCTCCCATGCCACTTTGTTGACACTCTCGGATGATCATGGGGGTTAGCTGCGACGCCTCTCCCGATGGTAGCGCTGATGCGCCGGCTGGTGCGGCATCCCCCTGTGAGGTGGGTAGAACAGCTGGTGTCCCTTCTCGAGTAGACCCTGGTGACTCCAGGCAGGTGCTGTTGAGAGAGGTGTCTTCGAGTGGTGTCGTGGCGTGAGCAGACGGTGCAGCAAGTTGTGGCTGCAGCGATGTGCTGGCTGGCGAATCCAGTAGGTTGTCCGCAGGAGACGCCTCCCCTGAAGGCGTCCGTCTTCTGCTTCGAGATGCAGGGCGTCTCAATGACAAAGAGGCACCGTAAGTTGTCGCTGTGCAGTCTATCAGTGGTATGCGGGTCGTCAGGGAGTGTGGCCGTTGGGGGCGCAGATGGTGTAGGCTGTTGCTGGGTGGCATGCGTCGTGGCGCCTATGCCATCTCCAGGTGCTAGGTGGAGGTCATCCCGATGAATCCACACACGTCTGCATTGCCCCACCTTGACTAGAAAGGATGTGTTCCCTAGTGGATAACAGATTGTATGAGGACCGCTCCACTTAGCGGCAAACCAGCACAAAAATTCTTCTTCCTTGATGAGAGGGGATGCATCTTAATATACACCAACTGACCGAGCTGTATGTGGACTCAAGGCTTTGTAGTGATGGGGGTACACTGGAGAGAGTACATTTGCTGCCTCTCGTGTATTTTCTGTATTTCCCATGTACGACACACACATCTGTATTCGCCGCATACCGGGGCACTTCTGTCATCTAGCGGGGGCACTGGAACTCGCCAGGCAAGGGCAAATTGTAACCAAGGAAGACCGCAACAGGTGTTTTGCTGGTTGCAGCATTTATGCGGCGTCGCAATGTGAAAAGATGAGTGGGCCGCTGTTTTATCCAATTCACGTGGTTTTCCCCACACTGAAACATAGCTGGGACTTGAATTTCTGATTGCGTCTCTCGGTAGGGTTAGCACTTGGGTGGTAAATAGCAGTTCTCATTGGGAACACTCCCCAACTAGTGCATGCTTCACGCTACCTTTGACCAGTGAACTGGGCACTGTTATCACTCAGCATGTTCTAAGGAGAGCCCCAGCAGGGAAAAAAATTGTTTTGCAATGTGTTTTCTAATGCCATGACACGTGTTACTTAGAGTGTATGCCTCAACCCATCTAGAAAACACGTCTGTAANGCAATGTGTTTTCTAATGCCATGACACGTGTTACTTAGAGTGTATGCCTCAACCCATCTAGAAAACACGTCTGTAATGACATGATAAATCGCTTCCCGATCCCTGCTCTACGATAAGAGCCCATGATGTTCAGGGCAATAGTTTCAAACGGCTTACTAGGCACTCGTGGTGGTGGTTGTTGTACAATGTCAGTATGTCGGGCTTGTAATCTGTTGCACACATCACACTCCCTAACATAGGCTTGCACATCCCGACTGATTCCAGGCCAGTATAACATGTGTTCGATGTTAGTGAGGCTATGTTGTGAGCCCAGGTGACCAGCAAGAGTCAGTTTACGGACGTAATGCAACACTGTTTTACGGGTGACTGGTGACACAAACTACTTCTGCTTTGCATTTGGCCTTTTTGTATGTTACTCGAAATGGTTGACTATGACACGCCAGTTGTCAATTACATTAGTGGCACACTGTTCTCTAAGCTCGCAGGTTTTGGGGCACACTTGTTCCGTCAAAACATATTGGTACACGGTGAACAGGTGGGATGTGTCAGTTCGTGCACTCACTTTGTTGATAGGCTATTCACAGTAAAGTGAGAAATTTTTTAGGACCTCTCATTTGGAAAAATTATTACTATATATATATATATCATTGTTGCCTTAGACGTTAACTTTAGAGTCCAGTGATATATGCACACTGTGTTTATTAGTTACACGACAATATTTAAAAAAAAAAATGGTAAAACAATAAAAATGGTTGATAGGATAAAAGTAAGTAGGGCATCAAGAGTGCTCACTTAATGATGAACAATCTACAGCTGGGCATCTGAGAGCTGACGTGCTGAACTGGGGACCATGAGATCCTCACACTCGACATCATCGTAGGCAGTCACGTCCAGGCAGGGCGTTCGGGAGAGCTCATCTGTCATCTGATTTTCTTTCCCAGGGACATGTTACACATCGAAGTTGTAGACCAGCAGCAGTAGAGCCCAGCACGCGAGCTTGCTCCTGGCTTCACGCATGGAGTACAGCCATACCAATCAGCTTTTTCTGTACGAAGAGTAAATCTCTGATATTCGAGATAGGGATGACACTTTTTCACTGACCACACGACTGATAAGCACTCCCTTTCGTTGGCATCGTACCGCCACTAGGTGGGGCCAAACTTTGNTTTTTCACTGACCACACGACTGATAAGCACTCCCTTTCGTTGGCATCGTACCGCCACTAGGTGGGGCCAAACTTTGCACTCGTGAAGTCAATCATCTGCCACACACCAGAGTCGTCGTACTGGAATAACACAGCCCCGAGACCTTCCTGGCTAGCATCTGTTTGAAGGTAAAGATGCCGACTTGGGCCGTGCCTAGCTAAGGTAGGGCACTCACTGAAAACGTTTCTGTGGAGACATAAGATCGGTCATCGGTGCTGTCACTAAAGCAAAATTCTGAATGAACTCTCGCATCCAGTTTTTTAATCCGAAGATTTTATAAGCTGGTACGATATGGTGAATTCACCGACATGGCCATCCAGCACGAGGGTCATCATGGCTTGGAAGGTGGCAGGGGCACACTTCAAGCCGAACAGCATGACACAGAACTGGTACCAGCAGCCATCGGGGCTGTCTTTCGAGTGTACTAGCAGCACCTGCCAGTAGCAGCTGTGTAGGTCCAAGGACGTCATTACTTTAGCCAGCCCTAAGGTGGCCAGGGCAGCATGGATGCTGATGAACGGTGGTAGCATACTCTTGAATGCTTCGTTTATCTGGCGGAAGTCCACGCAGATACGCCAACTTCTGTCCTCCTTTGGAGCTAACATAATAGTCGAGTTGTACTGGCTATTGCTGGGCTCGATCACCCCTTCCCAGAGCATCTCGGTAATTTGTTGACAGATTACTGACGCTTGGTGAGGTAAGTAGCTGCAAGGTGCGTAGATAAGATCACCATGCGTTAACTCAATGGTGTGCTCGGTGATTGTGGTGCACTGCAGTGAATCGTTCGGGGCGAAGATGTCACGTCGTTCTGTGAGAAGACGTAGGAGTGTGTCATGGTACTGGACTGGCACGTCATTGTTGAGTTCACCCAACTGCACGGGTGGCGTGCTGTTTAGAGTAGTGATGGGTCATTCGTGAACAATTTGTACAAAATAACCAAAATTAATCTTTTAGTGAATCAAATCTTTTGAGAAACTGATTCAAAAGCAGAACACGAGTAGAAATAATGTTAAAGGTTGAGAGAATATAAGAACCATAAAAGTCTGATTCATTCGCAAAATGAATTGAGCAGTCAAAGGGTCATCAGAGCTGTGTCAAAATTTAGGCAGATGGTTGGTGGAGATCGGCGTGGTTTGATGA
>NQII01002415.1:122949-156853 GCA_002778355.1 Clitarchus hookeri | reverse complement strand
CTTAACAATGAAAAGTACACAATAGTTTAGAATTTCATAGTTCCACATACCAGTACACAAAAACCTTCAACAAAAATGTAATAAAAACATCATTTAGCAATTGTGCAAACTAAAAAAATAACAACTAAAGACCACACAGACGTGGCAAGAGCCAAAAACAAGAAGCAGGGATAGCGAATACCTGAAAGGGAGAGTCATGACTGTAAAGTACTGCAGAAAATTAGAATAAAAAGAACTAAATGAACTATTATTTTGATTGGATAATTTCACTGAACTGATCAAAACAAATCATTTCGTATAGCTGGACTATTTTTCCCAGCACTACTACAGAGTGGTAAATNTTTCACTGAACTGATCAAAACAAATCATTTCGTATAGCTGGACTATTTTTCCCAGCACTACTACAGAGTGGTAAATGGAATATAAATGTTTGTGTCCAGCTCTCCGTTGCTGTGCAATTTCAGTCTGAATAACATTACTGCATTATTAGAATTGTTTTGTTACCTTCAATCAGGGCCGTCGCGTGGTTTGTTGGCGCCCGGGGCGAGATTTCGTTAGGCGTCGCGCCCTCCCAGCAACTCATTGGTGCGACAAGTTCCAAGCCCTTGTGTTCGTTGCGTCGCAGTCTGTGTTTCTGTGCCCTAAAAGAGAAACCCAATTGGATTACCTTACAAGAATACTAGAGTCCGGAATCAAAATATGTTTTTAAATAAGATTGTATTGAAAATCCAATTAATACAAATAATGTGAGAAAATCTTAACAATCATAAACAAATACTATAGGTGTTATTTATGCAAATTAATAGTGAGGAAAACCTCGATACTTTCATTGAATAGAAAATAGAAAAGGGAACCCCGTTTATCACATAAAGATAAGGTACTAAACACTAAATGGTATTCGCCTGGCTTTTGCATGAGCAAATGTCGTGAGAATTTCCTTAAAGTCTATTTTTCGTGCCTCATCGTTTTCAATGGACAAGATGGCCAGATAATTCAGTCTCTCCTGTGACATAGTTGAGCGTAAATATGTCTTTATAAGTTTTAGCTTACTAAAGCTACGCTCAGCACTAGTAACTGTCACTGATGTAGTCAACAAAACTCTTAGTGCAATCCAGAGATTCATAAATAAGTCTTTGCTGCCTGTTTTCTTGATTGCCAGCAACACATCAATAGGTTGAACTTGGGGTTCTTTCAGCTCCAAGATTGAATTCACATGTTGCAGTTCATAAAAAAGTTAATTGCCGTTGATATCCGATACATCGTCAGTATTTTGTAAGAGGGATTCTAGTTTCAAACAACTTTGTTTTAAGTCGTCTTTTGCTGGAAGGTTAGCCACGTTATACAAAAAACCCCACTGCGAATTATAGTTATTAATTGCAGTTGATCTCCTTTTCACTGAAGTTACAACTGTATCCACCAATGGATAAAATACCTCCCTCTTGAATGTGTCTTCTGCAGATGTTTGCACTTCGTCACCACTCTCGTACAAAAAGACACATTTCTTTTTGCGAATTATTTTTTCAGGGAAGACTGGTTGTATTTATAGCTCTTCTGCAATTTCATTTGCGAAAATTATTGCGTTATTGTATCCACTTACTCTAAATTTGTCTAACAAGTCCAAGCAATTATTGAACTTCTTCACAGCATCACTAACGCCTTTGGCTTTCCCTTGAAGACTTTTACTGATGATATCGATTTCAAACAGCAAATCATGCCATACTAGTAAGCATACTAAGAAAGAAAAGTCTTCCATCTGGTTGACTAAGGAATGAGCCTCACTCGCTGTCTGAGGGTCGTCCGTTTTCTCATTCAATTCAATCAAAGCATCCCAGACTTCTACGTACTGCTAGCGAACAGCCTGAACCGCAGATATGCGGGCTTCCCATCGTGTCTCACATACTTCTTTTAGCGTGAGATTCTTGACATGTTCACTGATCACACACCAACACTTTGTAGAGCCTGCAAATATTGTATAAATACACTGGAGAATTCCAAATAGAGATGTAGATTTGACCGAGGATTTCGCTCCATCAGCAAATACCAGGTTCAGACTATGGCATCCACAAGGCATGAAAAAAGCCAGAGGGAAATCTTCTAGTACACGAGCTTTAACTCCTTTGTGGATTCCTGCCATGTTGATACCATTATCGTAACACTGCCCCCGACAGTCTTTCATGTTTAGTCCACATTCGGCAATTTCCTTAAACATAAGGTCAGTGAGAGCTTCTCCGGAGGTTTCTTCAGCCACTCGATATACTATAAAGCTCTCCTCTATGTTAATATCATCAGTTTCTGCATTAACATAGCGAATCGTTAGAGATGTTGGCTCTTTATGGCTAATATCGGGAGTACAGTCCAAAATTCCCGAAAAATATTTGGCATTCTTTATTTTCTTGATGACGCTCTCCTTTACTGCATTGCCTAACATGTTAATAATCTCATTTTGAATGGAAACACTTAACAAGTGAAAGTTATTTTCTCGGTCGGTTAGTCTGCGTACGTGTTCCAATAAAACTGCATCAAACTTCCTTAATAGTTGTACAAGGCCGAGAAAGTTAACATTGTTTTTTGTAAATAACTTGGAAGACGAGCTTCGAAATGCTATGTTATTCTCTGCTAAATACAAATTAATTTCGACTAACCATCGCAACACCTCTTCCGAGCGTTGTGTTTCAGTGTTGATTTGATTAATAATTTCCTGGTTGATTGAAGTACCCCCTTTGAGTCTATTTTCAGCCAGTTGTTTTTTTTCCCTAACCTACTTAAAACTATGTGTTATTTGGGCCCGCGGTAGGTACGAGGGATTAATGCGTCTAAAGGCGTAGCCTCTTACGCGTAAAGGACAGGGAATTTCGTGCAAAGGAGGCGTGCATCGTAGCTAAGAGGGATATTTGGCAGCCATGGCCGCAGTTGAGGCCATGGACTACATCCCTAAGGGGGCGTATAGCAAAGCTAGAGTTAAAGAAGGGAGAGGAGAAAAATCCGGCATAGACACCGTAAAAACCCTCTCGACAGGAACGAAGTTCAAAACTCATCATGCATTATAAAATGATAAAGGAGACAGCAGGTTAAGGGTAAAATGCTTTTCAATGTTGAGTATGAAGCTCTAGAAGAGAAAGTGGCTGAGGGCGCAAGCGCCCTTGGGGTATACAACTGCTGTAAATATTTCTGCGCAGGCTGCCTGCACAATAATATTAACAGCAGCTACAATTGCAGGGCCATCCTGCTTCTCGTCANTAGAGTCCGGAATCAAAATATGTTTTTAAATAAGATTGTATTGAAAATCCAATTAATACAAATAATGTGAGAAAATTTTAACAATCATAAACAAATACTATAGGTGTTATTTATGCAAATTAATAGTGAGGAAAACCTCGATACATTCATTGAATAGAAAATAGAAAAGGGAACCCCGTTTATCAAATAAAGATAAGGTACTAAACACTAAATGGTATTCGCCTGGCTTTTGCATGAGCAAATGTCGTGAGAATTTCCTTAAAGTCTATTTTTCGTGCCTCATCGTTTTCAATGGACAAGATGGCCAGATAATTCAGTCTCTCCTGTGACATAGTTGAGCGTAAATATGTCTTTATAAGTTTTAGCTTACTAAAGCTACGCTCAGCACTAGTAACTGTCACTGATGTAGTCAACAAAACTCTTAGTGCAATCCAGAGATTCATATATAAGTCTTTGCTGCCTGTTTTCTTGATTGCCCGCAACACATCAATAGGTTGAACTTGGGGTTCTTTCAGCTCCAAGATTGAATTCACATGTTGCAGTTCATACAAAAGTTAATTGCCGTTGATATCCGATACATCGTCAGTATTTTGTAAGAGGGATTCTAGTTTCAAACAACTTTGTTTTAAGTCGTCTTTTGCTGGAAGGTTAGCCACGTTATACAAAAAACCCCACTGCGAATTATAGTTATTAATTGCAGTTGATCTCCTTTTCACTGAAGTTACAACTGTATCCACCAATGGATAAAATACCTCCCTCTTGAATGTGTCTTCTGCAGATGTTTGCACTTCGTCACCACTCTCGTACAAAAAGACACATTTCTTTTTGCGAATTATTTTTTCAGGGAAGACTGGTTGTATTTATAGCTCTTCTGCAATTTGATTTGCGAAAATTATTGCGTTATTGTATCCACTTACTCTAAATTTGTCTAACAAGTCCAAGCAATTATTGAACTTCTTCACAGCATCACTAACGCCTTTGGCTTTCCCTTGAAGACTTTTACTGATGATATCGATTTCAAACAGCAAATCATGCCATACTAGTAAGCATACTAAGAAAGAAAAGTCTTCCATCTGGTTGACTAAGGAATGAGCCTCACTCGCTGTCTGAGGGTCGTCCGTTTTCTCATTCAATTCGATCAAAGCATCCCGGACTTCGACGTACTGATAGCGAACAGCCTGAACCGCAGATATGCGGGCTTCCCATCGTGTCTCACATACTTCTTTTAGCGTGAGATTCTTGACATGTTCACTGATCACACACCAACGCTTTGTAGAGCCTGCAAATATTGTATAAATACGCTGGAGAATTCCAAATAGAGATGTAGATTTGACCGAGGATTTCGCTCCATCAGCAATTACCAGGTTCAGACTATGGCATCCACAAGGCATGAAAAAAGCCAGAGGGAAATCTTCTAGTACACGAGCTTGAACTCCTTTGTGGATTCCAGCCATGTTGATACCATTATCGTAACACTGCCCCCGACAGTCTTTCATGTTTAGTCCACATTCGGCAATTTCCTTAAACATAAGGTCAGTGAGAGCTTCTCCGGAGGTTCCTTCAGCCACTCGATATGCTATAAAGCTCTCCTCTATGTTAATATCATCATTTTCTGCATTAACATAGCGAATCGTTAGAGATGTTGGCTCTTTATGGCTAATATCGGGAGTACAGTCCAAAATTCCTGAAAAATATTTGGCATTCTTTATTTTCTTGACGACGCTCTCCTTTACTGCATTGCCTAACATGTTAATAATCTCATTTTGAATGGAAACACTTAACAAGTGAAAGTTATTTTCTCGGTCGGTTAATCTGCGTACGTGTTCCAATAAAACTGCATCAAACTTCCCTAATAGTTGTACAAGGCCGAGAAAGTTAACATTGTTTTTTGTAAATAACTTGGAAGACGAGCTTCGAAATGCTATGTTATTCTCTGCTAAATACAAAGTAATTTCGACTAACCATCGCAACACCTCTTCCGAGCGTTGTGTTTCAGTGTTGATTTGATTAATAATTTCCTGGTTGATTGAAGTACCCCCTTTGAGTCTATTTTCAGCCAGTTGTTTTTTTTCCCTAACCTACTTAAAACTATGTGTTATTTGGGCCCGCGGTAGGTACGAGGGATTAATGCGTCTAAAGGCGTAGCCTCTTACGCGTAAAGGACAGGGAATTTCGTGCAAAGGAGGCGTGCATCGTAGCTAAGAGGGATATTTGGCAGCCATGGCCGCAGTTGAGACCATGGACTACATCCCTAAGGGGGCGTATAGCAAAGCTAGAGTTAAAGAAGGGAGAGGAGAAAAATCCGGCATAGACACCGTAAAAACCCTCTCGACAGGAACGAAGTTCAAAACTCATCATGCATTATAAAATGATAAAGGAGACAGCAGGTTAAGGGTAAAATGCTTTTCAATGTTGAGTATGAAGCTCTAGAAGAGAAAGTGGCTGTGGGCGCAAGCGCCCTTGGGGTATACAACTGCTGTAAATATTTCTGCGCAGGCTGCCTGCACAATAATATTAACAGCAGCTACAATTGCAGGGCCATCCTGCTTCTCGTCATGTGCGTCGGCAACTGGGCAGCTCAATCGTGGCACCGACTCCATCTTCCCTCTTCCATGCTGACGCCAGGGTCTCCACGCCGTGGGTGAAGGTGGAGACAATCGCACGGGCGCCACTCCCTCTCCATCCTTCTAAATAGTCCGTCGTTGTGAAGTGAGGCTTGCTCGGCGGGACGTACGGACCTACCAGGTCAGGGGGCGCTGCCAGCTGGCCCAGGCGTGAAGGCTGACGGCAGGAGCTTCCGACGTCCGACGCATTCCAGTTCGCTACACTTCGCACGTTTAAGCACCTCAAGATCCCCCTCCGGCAAGATGCGCTTCACCATCTTCAATTGAGCTGCCCAGGCCCCGACGTTCACAACGACGGCGCTGTCGCACCGGCCAGTTGGTCCGCGGGCTGGTATTTGAATATTCCCAGCCACTCCAGAGCCTGGAGATCCCCTATCCGCCACCTGGAGACGAGAAGAATTGCGGAATGGTTGCCGCACCCTAGCTGCTGTAATCGCGTCGTGCTCGCAGATGTCCTCATCCTTCGCTGGTCTCATGCACCACTGGACCATGTATTTAAAGTGATCTGGTGACATTTCATGAGATTTCAACCTATGAGCCATGGGTTTCCAATCATTAAACCCTATTTTNGTGTTTCCAATCATTAAACCCTAATTTTTTTGTCCAAACTGTGATTTTGAGGATGGGTCTAAAATCATACAGCAAAAACAGTTAGCAGAATCATTTTTTTCGGAATAAACTAACCAACAGCTTAGTACTTTTTCGCAGTTTTAAACGAAACATAATCGAAAACAATTTGAAAAATGCATGTTTTTGGAATTTTTTGGATACTGATAATCTTGTTTGGAAAAGTCAGCAGGGCATTTTAAAATTAGGTCATTGCGCTGCACTTTTAAGATGAGCTCTGGCCATGATCCAGGGTCTTCAGACAAAACCAAACTATCACAATGTTTGCAGGTGTCATTCTCAATCTCAGACTCTTAAAGTTACATTTACCTCTTGGTTATCATCTCGACCTTCAATGCCTGTAGGAAAGACAGGAATTTCTTCGCTAGTCCCTTGAAAACTGGTACTTGGCAGGTCACAGACGGTAACGGGCTCTGCCGGAACTGCCGCTGGGATTGAAGATGAAGTATTAAAAAAACTAGTTAGTCTTGGCACTTTGGACACTAACACTTCACGCGCTAATTCACTAACCTTATTTAATTTTCGCCGCTCAGCTCCCGACAACTTTTTTGACATTTCGGACACTGACACAACTACGCAAGTCAAACACACAATTCATGTAATTCAATTCAACACACAATTCAAGATCCTGCTTTGCTCGGAAACAGTGACAAGACTNGCCAGTTGGTCCGCGGGCTGGTATTTGAATATTCCCAGCCACTCCAGAGCCTGGAGATCCCCTATCCGCCACCTGGAGACGAGAAGAATTGCGGAATGGTTGCCGCACCCTAGCTGCTGTAATCGCGTCGTGCTCGCAGATGTCCTCATCCTTCGCTGGTCTCATGCACCACTGGACCATGTATTTAAAGTGATCTGGTGACATTTCATGAGATTTCAACCTATGAGCCATGNTGGTCTCATGCACCACTGGACCATGTATTTAAAGTGATCTGGTGACATTTCATGAGATTTCAACCTATGAGCCATGGGTTTCCAATCATTAAACCCTATTTTTTTGTCCAAACTGTGATTTTGAGGATGGGTCTAAAATCATACAGCAAAAACCGTTAGCAGAATCATTTTTTTCGGAATAAACTAACCAACAGCTTAGTACTTTTTCGCAGTTTTAAACGAAACGTAATCGAAAACAATTTGAAAAATGCATGTTTTTGGAATTTTTTGGATACTGATAATCTTCTTTGGAAAAGTCAGCAGGGCATTTTAAAATTAGGTCATTGCGCTGCACTTTTAAGATGAGCTCTGGCCATGATCCAGGGTCTTCAGACAAAACCAAATTATCACAATGTTTGCAGGTGTCATTCTCAATCTCAGACTCTTAAAGTTACATTTACCTCTTGGTTATCATCTCGACCTTCAATGCCTGTAGGAAAGACAGGAATTTCTTCGCTAGTCCCTTGAAAACTGGTACTTGGCAGGTCACAGACGGTAACGGGCTCTGCCGGAACTGCCGCTGGGATTGAAGATGAAGTATTAAAAAAACTAGTTAGTCTTGGCACTTTGGACACTAACATTTCACGCGCTAATTCACTAACCTTATTTAATTTTCGCCGCTCAGCTCCCGACAACTGTTTTGACATTTCGGACATTGACACAACTACACAAGACAAACACACAAAAGTACATTAAGTTAAGTTGTGTGTTAAGTTCTAGGACGAAACGAGCCAAACAGTGACAAGACTGGCAGTGGCAGATGGATGCGATTGTGTGGAATGCGGTGGGTAGGAGGGGAAAATGGGAGGGGGTGGGGACCGGAGCACCGGTCCGGAGGTGGAGGATGTGAGGTCAGTGTCTCAACCCATGAGTCAGCATCCCAAGGCCGAGTGAAATAAAAATAGAACAGCGCTACAGGGCAGCGAGTGTGTGCGTGCGTAAGGGCGCCCCTTATCTACAATGTAATATTGATATAGAGATAATTCAAGAAAAGAGGAAGGAAGAGGAAAGAGGATGGGGCCTATGCCTACTACACAGTGGAGTTCATTATTAGGCTATTATTATTANAAGAGGAAGGAAGAGGAAAGAGGATGGGGCCTATGCCTACTACACAGTGGAGTTCATTATTAGGCTATTATTATTATTAACAGTATACAAGCAAATCCAGTTGCTCTGCAAACTGGCATGACAAGCAAATATTTATTTTGGGATAACTTAGCAAATATAAAGTTATTAGTGTCAAATATTTATTTGTTGAATAAATACATGCACCGTATTATTCAAAATTAATTATGTTATACATAACTTTTAAAAAATACGTTATGTGCATCTAACTTTTTTAAATTTTAATCTTTTCAATTTTTGTTGTTTTATTTCACCCCACCTTCAATATTATTTAAAAGAACACAAATCATTTCAGNTTGGGATAACTTAGCAAATATAAAGTTATTAGTGTCAAATATTTATTTGTTGAATAAATACATGCACCGTATTATTAAAAATTAATTATGTTATACATAACTTTAAAAAAATACGTTATGTGCACCTAACTTTTTTCAAATTTAATCTTTTCAATTTTTGTTGTTTTATTTCACCCCACCTTCAATATTATTTAAAAGAACACAAATCATTTCAGTAATTCTACTGCATTAAGTACTGAATTTTTGCAGTGGACTATAATGTTATTTCATTACCATGAGCACCGACATTCTGAATTTCATTCAGAGCACCTCAAAATATTCTTACTTTTTACTGCGTTAAATACAGTAACCTTATTCTGTCTCATAGTAATTTTGTTTTATATGAATTCTGACTCTGACTATCATTAATAGCAACATACCTTTATTTTTAATCTTTTACTGCAATCGGACTATAATCAATTGAAAAAGATTGGCACCATGCACAAGTTAATCCTACTAGTTTTTACAAAATACATTACATTACATAATAAATTTAACACCCCCACTATAACCACGGGCAATTTGTTAACCACTATTTCAATTCTTTAACCAGTAGGGATACCAGATTGTGCTATAAATGAAACCTGCACATGTACTTTTGTAAACAGGATGTATCTAAATTCCTATTACGTACACACATTGAGGGCTTGCAGGGAGGGACCGAGTAGACAACATTTGCATAGGAACACATGTCCGGGAACTTTCAGTTTCGCAGCTATAAGACAAACACAACCAGACATGAACATGTCCCACGTCTACGGCGTCAATGAGTGGAGTGTGTTACATCATTCAATAGTGATCACCTGATATCCCCAGTCTGCAACCCGTCCTGCACGCCATGTATTGCTTGCGTCAAGCAGGCAGTCTCGTGGCATTGCCTTACTGTTGAACATGGTCGATTATACATTTGAAGAGTATGCCAATATGATATTGGTGTACAGTGAAGTAAAGTGTAATGGGAGGGCTGCACTTCAGGTGTATCAGGTGTGTTTTCCACACCGCCAGACATTATCACTCACCATCTTTGCCAGAGTTGATCGCCGGGTCCCGGAAATGGGTACATTCACCGCCAGCAGGGCCGACTGTAGTGCACCAAGGTGGCGCTGTACCCTTGATCTTGAAGAGGCCATACTCCAAACAGTTGAAAATGACGCATTGACAAGTACCTTAAGGATCACGAGTGCCCTCACTATAGATCACAACACCCGTACCACCTCCAGAAGGTCTATGCCATGGGTGCAGCAGATTTTGTGCCTCGACTCCGGTTCTGTACATGGCTCCTGCACCGTCGTGTGGAAGAGCCCTATTTCCCACGGCACAGTCCCTTCATGGATGAAGCCAAATTCACCAGGAAAAGTGTGTTCATTTTGCACAACAGCTGTGTGCGGTTGGAGAAAAACCCACATGCTATGCACCCCAGTGGCTTTCAGGAATGATACGCTATCAGTGTGTGGCCAGGTTTTCTTTACAGCCTTGCGATTGGGCCATACCTTCTGCCGCTTCACCTCGTAGGTGGCTTGTACTTTATTTTTCTGCAGTATGCATTCCCCAAGCTCTTGGAAGATGTGCCATTGAACCTCCAGCAACCACATGGTTTCAACATTATGGTGTGCCACATCACTTTGCACGTGCTGTCCACGGTCATCTTTACGAACAATGTGAGCGATGGTGGATTGACTGTGGCGGCCTGCACGTTTTCCAGATTTGTTGCTGCTGGATTATTTCCTGTGGGGCTACATTAAGAGAGTAGTTTATGAAACCCCAGAGGAGTCCCAAGAGGATCTGCTTGCATGGGTTATGGCAGCGGTAGATGTGCGATACCAGGTGTTTGTGAGCCAATGTATTAGAACATGGTATATAGGTACAATTTTTGTATCGAAGTGGGTGGCCGCCATGTCAAGCCATTCATGTAAGTAGAGACAGAATCACTGCAATATGCACTCCGTTCCACTCTTTGACGCAGCAGACACGGGACATGTTCATGCATGGTGGTGTTTGGCTGGCAGCGGGGACAAAGTACATTTCCGGACATGGGTTTGTCGCTACTAGGCCACCTGAGTTATACAGGTTGATGGCTAGTAGGGTACTAAGTTACTTTACTTGGTGCAGACTAAGGGCACCTGTCATTGAGTAAGGGGTAAACAAATACGTGTATTCCCCGTTAGTTAACACACAATCTTTTATTTGCCTGAAGGTAACATAGGTATTTATACACACACTTGCGAGACTGAGCCCTCTTACAAGTCGTAGGCCTGAAGGGCTGGTGGGCGGAATGCTATGCGTCGGGGGAAGGTTTCTTGAATGGAGACGTTTCTACTTATCGGTGACTGCGGCTTTTGGTGAGTTGTCTTCGTTGTTTGGTAGTTGACGTCTGGTGAGTGAGGTGGCCCTTTTACAGGCCCTCGGACTGGCTCTAGTTGGCGTGCTGTACTCAGCTGTCTTCTTCCTTCGGCTTCAACGGACTCCCTACCACGTCCCGCTGGACTACTCCCTCTCGCTCGACGTGGAGCTTCTCGTTGAAGCTCACCACTCGTCTTCGCCTTTGGTTGAAGTAGCTTGGTCAGCTCTGCTTCCCTTCTCGGATGTCCAGCGTTGGTTTCCTGGGACTTGTGATTTCTCTTTGATATCGGCTGGCGTTCCTCGTCGGAGACCTCGCGTCCCCTCTGCTACGTCGACGTCTGCCACGACTCGTCTCGCGCTCCCGACTTCTCCGCCTCGGAAACTGCCACTACGTTTTCAGGAATGAGCTCATAAGTTCTCGGCACTTCTACTTGGTTTGTCTCGGAAATTTACACAAGAAGTTTCGGCTGTTCCTGGGTTCTCTGCCCAATGACGTCACTATTTACTTACTGACTGACTGCTTGCCACGTCGCCATCAAGCACACAACTACATCTTCTCGGAGACTGACGCCCCTCAGTATGGGGCTGCCACTCGTTTCCGGGAATTTACTCATAAGTTCTCGGCACTGTTCCCGTCACACGACTGCCTACTGCCGTGTCTCCTTCGCATCCCGTCTCGGCTGAACACCTAACTCGTCTCACGGCTGTGCCGCCGAACAACTCCCGTCTCGGTTGGCAACAATTGGCTCGGATGGTATCCGAACCCGGCCTCGAATGACTCACCCGACTGCCGCCTCTCTGCGTGCGATGTGTCTGCCTGACTGATTCTCACTGACGCTGGTCTGGCGGCTGGGATTCAACTCCCCCTGGTCCAGCGCCTCCCAATGGCGCGGATTCAACTGACTCTGAACTTCTGCCTCCTGCCTCGGCTGCTCCTGAATTTAGCTCGTGTCCCGCTATAATCAAGTTAACTGTCAGCAGTTTCTAGAGAGAGAATTCGGGAAATCCCCTGTGTACCTCGCACGTTTTTGGGCATCATTTTGCGTCTCATCAGCAGCTTGTGTCCTCCGACAAGGGTGGAGAGAGGGTGCGGTTACTGTTGCGAGGATTCCTACAGAGCTNCCTCCGACAAGGGTGGAGAGAGGGTGCGGTTACTGTTGCGAGGATTCCTACAGAGCTGGGTCTGCACTAATACTCGTCGAGAGATTATCTATCAGTTATTTCTCGGGACTTGCACTCTCTCATTCGGATTCGGTTCTTCCCAGAGTGTGAATCCGCGGAAGTTTCGTTGTCAGCTGCCTGTCCTGGCCAACTATACAAGATGGGGAAACAGCGCAATGTCTATCCCATGTACATGCCACGCATCAGGTTCCTATGCTAAATGTTTTCTACTCTGTACCCCTAAGTTTTTCAATACAAAATTACCCTCTTATAACGTNCATCAGGTTCCTATGCTAAATGTTTTCTACTCTGTACCCCTAAGTTTTTCAATACAAAATTACCCTCTTATAACGTTTCCCTTATAGAGGGATGGTTTTTCTTAAGGCCCTTGAAAAATGTTATAAAAGGGTTCTACTTTATCTCAGCAAAGCAAGAAAGAACAGATGTTCAGAAGATACCGCTTTTCTATCGCTTGGGAAGGCAGTACACACAGCACTAAACAATGCCCTGGAAAATTGTCTAAGTGAGCTATACCTAGGTCCACCTTTTCTTGTTAGTCCAGTAAAATTAAGCAGTCTAGTGTATGTTACCCTTGCCTGCAAAGCAAGTTACCCCCCTTTCTTCCCGTCAGAATTAAAAAAAAAAAAACTAGATTAGTTTAATTACAGCTTTTATTCAAAAGTTTATTGCACAATAAAAATCTATTCACACAACATTCTTCCACAATACACTGAACAGAACCAATGATACATTCTTCCACAGAAGAAGTTTTGTGCAATCAGACTCCAAAGTTGCAAGTTAGTTCTTTATTTTCATAATATACATTTGGAATAGATATTTAGCAAAATTATTCACACAGGATGAAAAGATCGCAACTTGCTGGTTGGCTGTGAGAGAGTTGGAGATGTCCAAACATACAAAGAGAAAGGTACACACACATGCTCATTGTTCAAAGAACAGCAGACTAAATATAGTCTTTAATACGTACATATTTTAATGCCAAACCAAACTGACTTACAAATTTTAAATATAATTACATTGAACAGTCACATTTATATTCAAATTTATAGAAATAGTATAGTTACAAAATATCTTCTGTAGGAACTGAATAGTACACCAATGAAGAAATACAGAATGGCATTTGAGGGTTTACCAACACACTGTCACGTACTGGTAATACTAGGAACTCCAAACACTAAATGCTAAGTAGACAACAATTCCACAACCATAGATGGCCTGGAGTGCGAGTGAAGAGATTTGGGCGGCTATCAACATCGAGGTCTTGAGAGTCGATGAGGGTGAAGCGAGGCGAGTATGGAGCAGCGCCGGGATGCAAGGGCGGGGGAAACGGGAGATCCCAGAGAAAACTCGCCGACCAGCGGCATCGTCCGGCACGATTCCCACATGCGAAAATCTAGGGTTGACCCTGCCGGGAATCAAACCCGGTTCACCTTGGTGGGATGCGAGTAGTCTAACCACTACACCACAGTGGCCCCAGATGGCCTAGAAAAAACAAACATCATTTTGGAAAAGTTGCGATGTTCATATTATTTGTATGCAATAACACTGTGCAACTGAATAAATAATTATATTATGTGGTGAATGTCAGCAACATGAAAGTCAGTTAAACATGATGTTTAGTGTTAAAATATTTTGTGCCGGGAAGTGTTTAAGAGAAAAGTTTACAATTCAAGACAGTTACGGAAAATTATTTTTATTTATTAATTTTTTTAATTTATGAAAGGTTGAGCAAAATTTGTTGCAAAGGTAACAAACAATAAAATGAAGGAAATTCTCAATATACATGTATTATGAGAGCGAGCAAAAGACCTACAGTTACAGAATATGGTCCCTGGTGATTTCAGTGACGAGAGACCAATTTTGGGTCAATTGTCCAAAACAACATACATGAAGCTCTCAAAATATTAAGGAAACTTATTCATAGTAATGTCAATATTAACTAAAGGCGACTTAGAATGTGTCACAAAAAAATTGGTTGTTGGAATGCATGTGGGCGCGTGGCGTGTGGATTTTCTGTTGCCCACACATGATAATTGTGGGCATTGAAAACGCCTTCGTGTGTAAAGGTCGCCTCATCTGTGAATAGCAGATGAGCTGGAAAAGCCGGCTGCAACGCACACTGCTGCACGTACAATTGGCAGAAAGCCACGCGCAGAGGGTAATCACACGTCTGCAAAACTTGAACTCTCTGTATGTGGAATGGGTGTAAATGTTCTTCATGTAAAACTCTCCAAACGGTTGGTTGACTGACATGTAGACGACATGCTACAGCCCTTGTACTTGTGCCGGGTTTTTCGTCCACATGGTCCAAGATGACTTCTTCAAGGTGTGGTTGTCGTACAGTCCTCGATCGACCCCTTCCATCAGTACTGACGATAAATGAACCATTTTCACAAAGTTGCCAACAGATGACAGCCCGCACCAGGATATAAAATGCATTTTAGTGTTATCAGAAAAGAATCACAGGTATCTGCTCTGACATAAAGTAACGACAACTAAATGGTTTGAAAGTAACCGACCTCATCATATGAAAGACATGCAAAATAGTCACAGCCATCTACAGAAAGGCGCATTTACGTATTGCAAAACGGAGCCTTATGATGCCTCATCATTAATCTGGAACAGACAACGCTTACTGCAAAAAAATGTGTTGCCCTACAGAACTGAAATTTCTTTTGTGTAATTTTTTTTTACTTCCATAGTGTTTTTTTCCCTCCTCTAGAATCTCAAGTCATTAAATAAGTGAAAACAAATTTCCAGGAAAAAATATATTCAGCATTTTCCATCTTCCACTTCACCTTTCACTGTATGGGTATATTAACAGCTAAAAGTCCATTGGTTCAGTTTCTTAGTTCTATGTAAGGCCTCGATGGAAAAGAAAACGGTTAATAATAAACACAAAAATTTTTATAGCAAAAGGGGTGTTGAGGTTTTACATAAATGGAACAAAACTTGTANACGGTTAATAATAAACACAAAAATTTTTATAGCAAAAGGGGTGTTGAGGTTTTACATAAATGGAACAAAACTTGTACATTTGAACACAACAATTCCTCAAATTGCCTTAGACAATAAGTTTTTCCTCCTTCCTATCATTCCCTGACNCTTGTACATTTGAACACAACAATTCCTCAAATTGCCTTAGACAATAAGTTTTTCCTCCTTCCTATCATTCCCTGACTGGCACTTTTGGACATGCTGCTGACAACTTCATCAGGAGGTACACACCAGACAAGAATACAACTGACTATGACATGAAATCTGTAAATCAAGGTTACTACAGATTTATCAGGATCCAAGTTCCTTGACTTTTGCAACAAAAACAGAACATTATTTTATACAGCATTTAGTAAAAATTTTTTTTTAATGAAAACAAGACTTGCCTCATAAAATGTGTTCAAATTAAAACTCACAAAACTTACAGTTTATGAAAATAGTAAAGCCCTCACATAGTTGAAATAATTTTTTTTGAGTTTCAAAAGGCAGTTTTAAGGTTAT
Organism: Clitarchus hookeri; assembly: GCA_002778355.1. Taxonomy (NCBI): domain Eukaryota; kingdom Metazoa; phylum Arthropoda; class Insecta; order Phasmatodea; family Phasmatidae; genus Clitarchus; species Clitarchus hookeri. Next base: position 140,955 of record NQII01002415.1, on the reverse strand, counting down.
TACTGGTAATGTTTGGTTATAAAAAGAACTGTTACGTCATACTAAATCATTAAATTGTATTACAGGTTTTTTAATTTACAGCATCAATCTAAAATGTCCTGACTTTTCCACGTTTTTCAGGTCTTCCATACCTGTAGCAACCCTGGTTAATTTGACCGTCTTCACTATAATCTCTACATCCCACTTCCAACGCAGGTGCAACTGATAAGTATGACAGGAATAATCCATTTCCAGTCCCTCCTCCCTGCCTCCTGCCCAAAGTTTTGATTAAATTATTGATTTGATTACCAAGTTGACAGATATAATAAAAAGAACAAACAATCTATGAAAGTCAAAGTTTGTATGTACATACATGTGTTCTATACTGCTCAAAGGATCTTAACTAAATCTCGTAGGTATACTCTTCAGTACCCCAACTTAAAATATTGTGTAGGTCAAAATGGGCTCCAAAACCACCAAAATGGGATTGTGTATCTCAATTCTACACTGTCCGGCGGATCTGGACCAAATTTCGCAGGGATGCCCTTCACTAGTTAACTTGAATACGCTTTAGGCCAAAATGGGCTCCAACCCCACCTTTAGATCCAAAAATCCCCAAACCCTAAAACAGTGTCATGTAGTTCATTTCCACACCATTTGACGGATCTGAACCAAATTTGGCAGGGAAGAAGTTCAGTACGCAACTTAAATAACACTATATGCAACAAAATAGCGCCCCCCCCCCCGAAACCCCTAAATCCAGTTTATGAATCTCCGGACTATTATATCTGGGTAATGTCAGTTAGTTCAGCTAGATCCAGATGATTCTCAAAAGATAGGTTGCATACAAACACAGGGGTGGTGCAAGGTAGCTTGGGCTCTAGGCGAAAGACCTGTGGCTCCCACCCCCTCGATTCCCACCTGGGTTAACTAACACTCCTTTCGGTTAACAGTCAAAAGTCATACTGATGAACTTTTCGAAACTTAACTATATACTTTTGAAACGTTTTAAATATAAATCAGTTGCATACTTTCAAAATTTAAAACCAGTAATAGAAAAAAAACATATAAAAATTAATAATAAAAAAATGGTACATCATACCTGCATATCAAGTGGTGAAAAAGTGTGATACATGTATGAAAATTAACAGAACACTAGAATCAACATGAGTAGCTAACTAATTAATTTTCATTAGTGCACCTCACAACAATGAGTAGAAACAATTAGCGGAGTCAATTACCATTGGCAAAGCTTAGAAATTAGTTAATTGATACTATTCACTCATAAAAAGGACCAAAAATTTTTTATTTTTCTCGACATGATTAAAAATTGCTGACAATTATATGTAGTAAATGTAATGTATATATATGTATATATACATATATATGTATGTGTATATATATAATTTGTGTTGGGTTGATTCCTAAAATATGCAGATTCCGGTTTCAGTTCTCAAATTTGGGTAACGAGTCTTCGATTTTGATTCTGATTCCTTGCACTTTAATACTTAGTTTATGGAATACATGATTTGCCACTCCGCCTTGCCACCAGGGGCTTGCCGGTGGGAATCTGGGGGCGAACCACCATCGCCGTCCAGCTGCAGGACCTGGCTACCACTTGTGGTGGATGGGCTGTGGGAAGACATCATCCTGGGTCAACCTTGGCTGCGCGAACAAGACGTCGACATCAAGGTACGTAAGGAGCAACTCCAAGTCCACACTGCNGGGGGGGCAGTGTCGCCAGCGTCACTCGACAAGTTTAGTCGCAGAGGTCTCGCCCGAGCACGTATCAATGTTTCAATCTGTGCTGAACCAACACCCTGATGTGTTTGCGGTGTCGGACTCGTTGCGGCGGACCACCATCGCTCGGCACGAGATCCCTCCTGTTTAGACGCCCCAGTTTTTGCGAGACCCATCACCTACTATGGCTCTAGGCGGCCGGCCATCCTGGACCAGGTTACGGACATGCTTAGGGACAGGGCAATCAAGACTAGCAAGAGCCTGTAAACTGGCGAGTAGTCATGATAGACAAAAAATACGGTATGCTCAGGTTTTGTGTTAACTTCAAGCTCGCTAAAAAACTGACTGTAAACAAGCCCCTACCATCGCTAAACATCCCGCGATAGACCTCAAGTCTGGCTTTCGGCAAATCTCGGCGACACCAGAGGACAGGCCTAAGACTGCGTTCACTACGCCAGATAGTCTACTGTTTCAGCTCAGTTCCATACCCTTCAGCTTGCAGGATGCCCCCGCGACATCCGAGTCCTGCCTCTACGTATGCCCCTGGTAAATGGGGAGGTCTGCGACGTACAAGGTGGCCCAATGCAAAGCGGAGAAAGGGATGCTGCTTGGCCAAGACATTGGGAGTGAAACTGAAGAACAAATCCAAGACTGGGAGGCTTGAGGCACGTCCACTGTAGCTGTCTCATGATGGTGACATGGAGAACCAACTGAGCGATGGAAAAAAATACAAATAACATATATTAAAAAATTTCAAAATGATATAAGCTCACCACACTAAAGCATTACGTTACAAATTAAACAAGATGAATTTCCTTTTAATATACAAAAAGGTGACTGTGGTAAAAAATATTCTTCTTTCTAACTCAAAAATAACCTCTACATCCAGCTGGTGCCTCTTACCCACATATAGTTTTTTGCCATGCTAATTAGTATAACAATCTTTCTTTGATTAAATAACTAATGCTCATCACAACAAAATAAATATTATGTCAAATTACATATCACAAATATGCTAAATGTTCCCACCTTCAAACCGACAGTTTCGCTGGCCGCAGCAAGTCTTCACAGAAGGAATTCACACTCATCTGTGAGCATGAAGCGCCCTGTGTTTGCGCATGTCCGTACGCTGCCGGAACCCTTTGCCGCAGATGTCGCAAATGTTGGGCTTCTCGCCAGTATGTATGCGCTTATGTACAACCAGGGTGTGAGAACGCTTGAATGCTTTCCCGCACACATCACATGGGAACCGTCGTTCTCCTGTGTGAATCATTCGATGTTGATAGTACACCTGAAGCAAAACACGTGTCTTTTTTTTTACAATACTCATTGTTCTTGAATTACTGACTGTAGATAACAAAGATTCTATAATGGTCACATATTAAGAAAGGGTGAAAGGCATCTTGCTCCTACATTGTAGCCATAAATGCAGGTGGGTGGATATATCACAGTCTCTTATGTGGTTTTGTAGTAAAAATTGTGCATTGCTATAGTTTTGTGAGAAAGGAAAGTAATTTCCAGTTCAACATTTAATAGGTCTATGAAAATTATTACGTTAAAAGCAATTTTATTTTATTATATACTGCACAAACTGCAAGAAGTGTGTACTATGAACTCCACTGTAACAGTGCTGAAATCCACACAACTACAAAATGAGATTGTGACAAATACACTGCTGGATAATGAAAATAGCGCACCATGATGAAACCATGCAACAATGACGAAACATTGTAAAGAGCAAGAGTATGGACTGGTATGCACATAATCACATTTAGTGCATTTGCATTTGACTGCACAATCGGCAGCAGCGCAGCAAGCACCGACCAGCGATTGTAGACACTGGCGTGTGCTTGAAGCCGCGTTAACATGAGAAATATCAGATTATACCAAGCAAGTAAATATCAGATGATACCAAGACTGTAGAAGAACGCCTGAAATACACCAAGGATGTCACTTTATGCAACTAACAGACTTTGAGAGAGGACACGTAATTGAGCTGAAAACTGCAAGGTGGTCGCATCACCATATAGTCCACCGTGTGGATCCTTCGGACCACACTGTCCAATGCTGTTGGGAGCAGTAGATACGTGAAGGCACCCACACACGGAGGACCAGCTCAGGATACAAGAAGTTGACTACCCAGTACCGAGAATCGAGACGGATCACGTGCCAGGCGTGGAGGGATCCTACGGCAACCTGATCCACGATACTGGCCGGTGCAGGGGCTCCTGTGTGCCCATGAATCATTTCCCGATGCCTTGCGGAGGTANTGCAACTAACAGACTTTGAGAGAGGACACGTAATTGAGCTGAAAACTGCAAGGTGGTCGCATCACCATATAGTCCAACGTGTGGATCCTTCGGACCACACTGTCCAATGCTGTTGGGAGCAGTAGATACGTGAAGGCACCCACACACGGAGGACCAGCTCAGGATAGAAGAAGTTGACTACCCAGTACCGAGAATCGAGACGGATCACGTGCCAGGCGTGGAGGGATCCTACGGCGACCTGATCCACGATACTGGCCGGTGCAGGGGCTCCTGTGTGCCCATGAATCATTTCCCGATGCCTTGCGGAGGTANGACCTGATCCACGATACTGGCCGGTGCAGGGGCTCCTGTGTGCCCATGAATCATTTCCCGATGCCTTGCGGAGGTAAATCCGTGATCCCAGCACCCATTATGTATGCTGCTGTGAACTCTGGAACAGCTGCAGCTTCACTTGCAGTGGTGTCAGGCCCGAGCAACGTGGAACACCATAGACTGGTGACACGTGGTGTGACAAGTGATGAGTGCCGCTTTATTATGGGGACTGATGATCATTGCACCTGGGTAAGGAGAGCACCTGGTGGACACCACAATCCCAACCTTGGTATAGAATGGTACACTTCCCCCATGGCAGGCACTATGGTCTAGGGAGCCATAGCCTACGATAGTCGATCCACTCTAGTCATGCTACATGGAACACTGACGGCCCAGCGGTATGTGGACGAGACCCTACGCCCCCATCTGCTCTGCTTCCACTTACAGCCAGGACTCTAGCAGGATAACGCCTGACCGCCCATGGCACGGGTTACCCAGGACTCTCCCTTTCATATCCAAACACCACCATGGCTACCTGTTCCCCTGGCATGTTCTCCATCGAACATGTGTGTGTGACCAGTTGAAACGCCAGCTGCAGCCATGCCACAGTATCCAGGACTTGGGACACGCCGTCCAACAATTGCGGGCCAGTCTGCCTCACCTGGACGACATCCGGCATCTGCTGGACTTCATGGCAGACCATGTTGCAGAGTGTATTGCAGTGCGAGGGGTGTGACCCACCATTGATGATGACTGAGCGGCGTACCACAGATACATATGTAATTGTCCTACTGCTCTGTTTTTGTGATCATGTGCATTATCAATCTGTATCACACCTCTATNCACAGATACATATGTAATTGTCCTACTGCTCTGTTTTTGTGATCATGTGCATTATCAATCTGTATCACACCTCTATAAAGTTTCAGTACCATCCAAGGCATCCTTCTGTGTATGCTATTTTTATCATCAAGCAGTGCATATTCAATATAAAATTTATCGCTGCATAAATCCTTTATGTAATGGATTATATTAATTTTATGTTAAGTAAAATGTAATACATACGAACTATCAGATACAATACATTTAAGAATTTAAAAAAATAAAAATTTAATTTAATTACCAGTTTTTTACCATGAACTTTAAAAACTTACCTAAAAATTCCCAACATATGGTGGGTGACAACCGTACTATATACATAAATGTCATTTACTAAGTAACTATGAAGGCTACAGATGGGACAAAATAAGTCATTTTAGTGTANCACAGATACATATGTAATTGTCCTACTGCTCTGTTTTTGTGATCATGTGCATTATCAATCTGTATCACACCTCTATGAAGTTTCAGTACCATCCAAGGCATCCTTCTGTGTATGCTATTTTTATCATCCAGCAGTGCATATTCAATATAAAATTTATCGCTGCATAAATCCTTTATGTAATGGATTATATTCATTTTATGTTAAGTAAAATGTAATACATATGAACTATCAGATACAATACATTTAAGAATTTAAAAAAATAAAAATTTAATTTAATTACCAGTTTTTTACGATGAACTTTAAAACCTTACCTAAAAATTCCCAACATATGGTGGGTGACAACCATACTATATACATAAATGTCATTTACTAAGTAACTATGAAGGCTACAGATGGGACAAAATAAGTCATTTTAGTGTATTAACAAGGCCTCTATCTGATACACATGACTAAATTCTGGATTATATAAAATTCACCATTTCAAAAATAATTTTAAATAATATAAAACATAATTTTAAAATTTAAATTAAAAATAATATTACACATAACTTACATCTTCCTTTTAAGTTCAAATTTCATGATGCAAATGGATCCATTTCCCAAAGAATAATTTTCTGGGATCTTAATATAACAGACTGTTGCACCTCGTAAGGCCAGAAGAATAGATGAGGTAAGAGACGAGATGGGGGTGGAGGCGAAGTGGAATGAAGACGGGGGGGAGAGGAAATGGGAGAGCCCCGAAAAAAAAAACCTACACTACAATAGTGTCTGCCACACTTCCCACATGAATGGAGAGCAGAGATTTGGGCAACTGTTAACATTTAGGCCTCGAGAGCCGGCGAGGGTGAAGCAAGGCGAGTACGGAGCACCGCCGGAATGCAAGGGCGAGGGAAACTGATGATTCCCGAAAAAACCCGCCGATCAGTGGCATTGTCAGGCACGTTTCCTAAATGCGAAAATCGGGGGCGACCCCACCAGGAATCAAACTCGACTTGCTCAGGTGAGAGGCAAGTAGTCTGACCACTACACCACCATGGCTCCCGTGGTCGTGTCTCTCCCGCAGGAGAACATCCCCACTTCCTATCAGAAAATTTCCCACCTGCTGGGGCTTGGGATTAAACTGCGGACCTCAGACTCACCAACTAAACCAATTGTGGGATACTGAAGGAAGCGCATGGAATTTTCAAGTTCCTGAAACAGCATTTCCTTCATCAAATACTATTTGAAAGAGTCTCTCCTTATTAACCACTTATTTCTGAAATACGAAAGTAATTATTTGTGATGTCTGCTTTCTCCAACTCGACCAGCTGACAAAGTTTGTCACAATCTGATTCAAGAGATTGGCATTTTGAAGGCTGGCTTTTCCTGGGATATGCCTGTGCACCCAACACCCTCACAAACTCCTTTGCCATGTGCAGTGGCATATAAATGCCACTGCCTACAAAATTTGCAAAACTTTTTTGATGTTCGTATTATGCTACCGAAACTTCTTTAAAGTGTCTCGTGTTCTTACAATGTCAGAAAACTTTCCCCTTTGGAAACTGGATCCAATCACAACTACAGGAAGAACATACCAGCTACCCCATACGAATTGAATTGTTTGGTTGGCATTTGACCGCAATGTCTTTGCATCAGTGAGGGAGAAGTGAGGTGAAGGATGGAGCNCAACTACAGGAAGAACATACCAGCTACCCCATAAGAATTGAATTGTTTGGTTGGCATTTGACCGCAATGTCTTTGCATCAGTGAGGGAGAAGTGAGGTGAAGGATGGAGCAGTGGCAAAATGCCAGGATGGGAAATGGGACTACCCCGAGAAAACCTGTGGCATAACAGCAACGCCTGCCATATTTTGGGCATGTAAATATAATGGTGACAACTTGGAATCGAGGGGCCGCGGTGGTTCAGTGGTTAGACTACTCGCCTCTCACCTAGGCGAACCGAGTTTGTTTCCCAGTGGGGTCGCTTCCGGATTTTCGCATGTGGGAATCATGCCGGACGATGCTGCTGGTCGGTAGGTTTTCTCCAGGATCTCCCATTTACCTCGCCCTTTCATTCCGGCGCTGCTCCATACTCACCTCGCTTTACCCTCATCGGCTCTCAAGACCTCGGTGTTAAGAGCCACCCAAATCACTTCACTCAATCACTGGGAATTGAACCCAATTTGCCTTGGTGGGAGGCGAGCAGTCTGAACACTACACCACTGCGGCCCCCACCTCACAAGAGATGAGAAAAAAAATTTAATACACTTATCACAAAAAATGAGTTCTTTATCATAAGGTATCAATATACCTCAATATACCAACCTATTGTTTAGCTCTAGGTATAGTTTCTTAAAATTACTGCCTAGGTGAAAATTTTATTCTTATGTGATATCACCGAGACACCATCTCGAAAGTTGAACTGAGCAGTTAGGCGATATATATTTTAATGTGTTTTGCTACACGTACAGATCCAGTATATGACATACAAGTACTTCAAGGGTAGCAACTTTAGAGGCGTTTAAATCATTTAACAAATTTAAGATCAAAAAAATTGATAATTATAAAAACGCACAAAATTTTTTTAACCATCTTGTGATAGAACATTTAGAAAATCCATGCAACAAGTTCCAAATCAAGTTTTCTTTTGTTGATATGAAATGGAAAGAACCTACATATAACAAATTACTTTTGTATCTAGGTCTATAAAACAACGAATAGTATATTACAATATAAACATATATTTAACAGTGTATATCTTAAATTCCTTATCTATTTACCTATAAGTTTACTTTGTGTTGCTAACAAATGTTCTTGCTCAAATATTTTATTTAACTTTGAATTCTGGTCACAAGATTATTTTGAATTACATGAGGAGCCAAGAACAGCCCCATATTTCATTAAACCAGTTAGCTACCACGAAAACTGAATTTTCCAGTGCATGACTTGGGGAAGCTGGATTGCAGATTTATCAGAAGTGCAAGAACTACACAAAAATTAGCACTCACTATGTTTTAACATTAGTTAATGCATACAGCAGAATAACCATGTAGCCCATCATGACAAATGTCAAAATATACAATCTATTCATGTTTTTCATAGAACCATTTATTCTTTACTGGTTTTAAGTGCTGGCTACTAGCATACCCATTACCAAGTCACATTTATACAAACCTTACCTCCTTGTCTAAATTTTCTATTTTTCATTGAACTTACCTGTTATGCCACAAAAATACATGGTGTGTCTAAAAAGTTCGGTGAAGGGTCTGATATTGCCAACAGCAACACGTTGTGTGTTGTACACTGAAGAGCCAAAAAAACTGGCACACCTGCCTAATATCGTGTAGGGCCCCCGCGAGCAAGCAGAAGTGCCACAAGACGACGTGGCATGGACTCGACTCAAGTCTGAAGGTATGCAGGAGGCAATTCACACCATGAATCCTGCAGGGCAGTCCACAAATCCATAGGAGTGCGAGGCGGTGGAGATCTCTTCTGAACAGCACATTGCAACGCATCCCAGATATGCTCAATAATGTTCATGTCTGGTGATTTAGGTGGCCAATGGAAGTGTCTTACGTCAGAAGAGTGTTCCTGGAGCTACTCGGTAGCAACTCTCGACGTGTGGGGTGTTGCATTGTCCTGCTGGAACTGTCCACGTCCGTCGGAATGCACAGTGGACATGAATGGGTGCAGGTGATCGGACAGGATGCTTACGTATCTGTCACCTGCCAGTGTCGTATCTAGACGTATCAGGGGTCCCATTTCACGCCAACTGCACACGCCCCATACCATGACAGAACCTCCATCAGCTTGAACAGTCCCCTGTTGACATGTAGGGTCCATGGATTCATGAGGATGTCTCCATACCCGTACACGTCCATCCGCCCGATACAATTGGAAACGAGACTCGTCAGACCAGGCAACGTGTTTCCAGTCATCAAAAGTCTAATGGCGGTGTTGGCGGACCCAGGCGAGGCGTAAAGCTTTGTGTCGTGCAGTCAACAACGGTACACGAGTAGGTCTTTGGCTCTGAAAGCCCATATCAATGATGGTCCGTTGAATAGTTCGCATGCTGGAACTTGTTGATGCCCCAGCATTGAAATCTGCGCCAATTTGAGAAAGGGTTGCACGTCTGTCACGTTTAATGATTCTCGTCAGTCGTCGTTTGTCCAGTTCGTTCACTATCTTTTTCCGGCCGCAGCAATGTCGAAATATTTATGTTTTACTGGATTCCCGATATTCACGGTACTCTTGTGAAATAGTCGTACGCGAAAATCCAAATTTTATCGCTACCTCGGAGATGCTATGTCCCATCTCTCGTGCGCCGTCTAATAACAGCATGTTCAAACTCACTAATCTTGATAACCTGCCATTGTAGCAGCAGTAAGCGATCTAGCAACTTTGCCAGACGCTTGTTGCCTTATATATGCGCTGCCGACCGCATCACGTTACTCTGATTGGTTCCATACCTCTGTTATTTGCATACGCACGCCTATACCAGTTTTTTTTGGCTCTCCAGTGTACAAGCTGACAGACAACGAGAAAGCACACCGGATGGAATCTTCAGGAGATTTCATTACAATGTGTGACCAGAATCCATCCTTTCTGCGAAACACCGCCACAGGGTACGAGACCTGGTGCTATCAGTTCGATCCAGAATCAAAGCGGCAATCGATGGAATGGTGTTCACAGACATACCCACAAAGAGCAGCCTGCAAAAGTCCAAGGTCAAGACAATATTGATAGCCTTCTTCGACAATGATGGCATCATCCATAAAGGATTTGTACTTGTGGGTCAAACAGTGAACGCTGCATTCTATGAGCAATTTTGGAAACGATTGCTCCAATGCATCCACCGTGTTCTACCAGTGTTGCACAGGACTAGAAAGTGAATGTTGCTGCATCAATCCGTGCACGTCAATTCTTGGCTCAGCACGGCATACCTGTGCTCAGTCACCCACTGTACTCCCCTGATGTGGTTGCAGTGGACTTGTTTCTGTTTCCCCGTCTGAAGAGAATCTTGAAAGGTGCAAGTTTGGCTACCGTAGAGGCAATCCAGAAACATATGTCAGCAATCAATTCCTAAATAGGCCTTTGTGGACAGTTTCCAGAAGCGTTATGAACGTTGCCAAACACGTATTGTAGCACATCGCGATTACTTTGAGGGTCAATAAAGGTCAGTTGTTTGTATCTTCTGTATTCTTTCTTTTCTGATACCATTCATCACACTTTATAGACACACCATGTACTATCCCTGTAAAGGTCTGCTCTATTTTCTTCCCTACAGGAGATTTACAAACAATTTTCACATCACAAAATTTTGTTAGCAGCAATATGTATGAAGTTGTGCTTAGACACACCTCTACATCAATGAAACCACGATCTTTCTAACCTGTTTAACCCTCATATCTCTACATTACATCTCTCAAGACATCAATGTTAAGAGCCGCCCAAATATCTTCACTCTTTTTCTACATTACATAATGGTCATATTTTATGAAAAACTATCCAACCCATAGCTATGAATGTAATTTACAGGAGTAGTTTAGTATTTTGTCTGTACGTCCTGAATTATATACATTGGTAACAATTCTCCAAAACACAAAATGGGTTAAAAAAAAACACTTGCAAATAAATTTATAATTACAGAGTACTTAATTCAGTTAAATTCACGAAAGCACAACCTTACCTGGCCTGTACGGAACTCTTTGGAGCAATACTCGCAGCGGTACGGTTTCTCTCCCGTGTGGGTACGGCGGTGATTGTCACGGTCTGCCTTGATGCGGAACGTCGCTCCGCACAGATCGCACGGGTGTGGCTTCTCCCCGGTGTGCAGGAGAATGTGAATGTGCAGTGCTGAACTCTGGGAGAATCGCTTGCCACACTGCTGACAAGTAAATGGCTTCTCTCCCGAGTGGAGATTCGAGTGTACTGCCAGTTTGTGCTTGTTGGGAAAAGAGTGACTGCACTCGTCACACTTGTACGACGGTTCCTGTTTGTGGGTCTTCATGTGAGTCCGAAGATTCACCACACCAGAAAACTGCATGCCGCACTCTTCGCACACAAAAGTATTTTCTTTGGCTGCGACATCTTCGGATGTCAGTTCGGGGTCCCCATCAACCGTGGTGTGAGTCCTCCTATGGATACGTGCCTCGTGAAGTGTGTGCGAGGAAAATTTACAAACACTACAAATATACGGTTTCTCATCGCCGTGAGAATCTTTACGATGTCTGGTCAAGAGACTCAGATCAGAAAACCATTCTGAACAGAATTCACAGACAAGAGGGGGTGCAGGCACCTTCGATCCAATTTCACCCGGAGCTTGTTTATCTAAGCGCCAGTGAGTGTCTCTGTGCGTGAGTACATCCCGCGAACCAGTGAAAGTCTTGTCGCACAACTTGCAATGGTAATGGATCAACGAATGTCCGCGCCTCAAGTGGTCCGGAGTCAGGTGATGCACCTGTATGTGCTGCCTGAGCAAGCTCTTCCGCCCGCACAGTATTCCGCACAGCTCGCACTGGAATGGCTTGACCGACATGTGCGTAACCTGATGACTCTTCAGCGTCTCTTGGTTGTAAAACCTACTTTTACACTGATTACATTCATAGGGCCGGTCTCCGGTGTGTGCGCGTCTGTGAGCGATGAGCCTCGCGTTCGAGAAGAAACGCTTTTTGCAAAGGTCGCAGGCGTACGGCCTATCTCCTTCGTGTACTAAGCTGCAATGGTAATACAGTAAACTTTCATTATCAAAATGCTTCGAGCACTTCTCACAGTAATTTGGTTTAGCACCATTGTGAAATTTTTGATGGAATGACAAACGTTCCTCATTTTGAAATGCTTTCATGCAGACAGGGCACTGAATTGATTTGGACTCGGTGGGAATACAGGAATGTCCTCTCCACGTCTTCTCGTTGTTGAACTTCCTCAAACAAATGGAGCATCCTAATCTCCTAGAACCTGCAATCTTTGTCATCTTTTTACCAGTTCCTCTGTGGCCCACCTTATGAGAGGCTAACTCTGCTGGACTGTCAAACCGAACCATACACAAGGTGCAAAGATATGTATTATCAGCATGGTCCTTGGAGTGTTCTGCTAAAAGTTCTAAGTTTGGGCCTGTTTCATTACACATTTGATATTCTTTGGCACCGACTGCTTTGTCTTTGTTCACTTCCGCAGGAGCCGCGTCATCGGCAAGTTTGAAATTTGGATCCAATGTGTTGATGATTATTTCAAAATTATCAATGTTGGCATCTTTGNTGCGTCATCGGCAAGTTTGAAATTTGGATCCAATGTGTTGATGATTATTTCAAAATTATCAATGTTGGCATCTTTGTGCCACCATTCTGGCACTGTGCCCGACATCATGTACTTGCGGCCTTGAACGTCTCTTAGTTCATATACAACATTTGGAGGAATCTCTGGCATAGATGCACTATTTTTTGTAACTAAAATGTTATCAGATTCATTTGTATGAATTACTATATTTTCACACGTAGCCTCAAAATCTTTTGTCACATCTTTATTTTCATTATTACGGCAAACATTTGTACCTTTTATAACCATTACACCTCCACAGTTAAATGGACACACATACGAATCACTAAACACATCATCACTACGTATAACACAGTTTCCTACACTCTTACTATCACAACCTGGTGGTATTTTTGCAGGGTGATCATTAGTTGAAAGTAAATCTGGATGTTTCAAACTGTTGTCAGTAATTTCCACATTTCCCTTTTTAACACTTTGTTGAACATGGAAAGAGNTAAATCTGGATGTTTCAAACTGTTGTCAGTAATTTCCACATTTCCCTTTTTAACACTTTGTTGAACATGGAAAGAGTTCACATGCCCATCCTCGCAGAGATGTGATCTGGAAAAAAACACATATAATTAGTTTCCACAGCCCTAGAAACCAAACTTATGACAGAAAACTATTTTTAAAACAACTAAACATGTATAATAAGACTTAGTATATGCTCTTGCTTGGCACTTCATATCATTACACATTTAAAATCATGCCTATACCCTAATTTCTACATTAGAGTTAATGAATTATTTAGCTGTCAAATGAAGGCAATATGTACTCATTATGAATTCCAAATGTACACATTCATTATGACTAAGATGTATAATAGTGAAAGTATTAGTCAGAACTGTTCAGTAATGAGAAACATTTTCCACAGTTAATTAACACATACTTTACTAACTTTCATAGCTAATTATCACTGAAACAAAACAGGCATGTACGTATCCACATGGAGAGCTGGTTGGAGGCCACGTTGGACCCAACTACTGTTTTGTACACATGAGAGTGGACCAACTCTTATAGCAGAACTGGCAGATATACAGTGGAACCGCGTTATAACGATAGTCGACAATGGCTAAATAAATTATCGCTATAGCGAGTTATCATTGTAACAAAATTTACAGTGCCCCGTAATTTTTTTATTGTATTTTCTCTTGCAGAACCTGTGCTTAAAGAATGTCGTAAACTACGCGTATGCAGTGACAAGTTAGTACAAAAAATCTACATCTGACAGCGGCACTATGTAACGACCAGCAGACCAGACGTTTCTTCCTCCTCCATTCTTCCCTCCCCTCCCCAATTTTCAGGCTGCGAGACGGAGTTAGTTGCCTACCAATCAGCGTGCTACTTCACTCATTGTCTCTCTCTTTCACCTACTCTTCTTCCCCTGTCTTGCCCACACCCTCCTTTGCCCCCCCTTAGCATCCTGTCACGCCTCAAAGCAGAGCTTCCACATGTTTACGTTTCCCCTCCACTCCCTTTCACATTCATGTTGGCAATCAATAAATTCCTCCAAACCTTCTTTGTTTCCGTGTAAGGCAGAGGATAGCCAACCTCTCAGGGTGAGAAGGGAAGAGGCGACACAACGTTTTTTTTGAGGGGTGACGTTACAGCAGGGCGGGGAAAAAAAACAGCATCTCACTGCACAAAAGAAGCAAAAAGAGGCCGCCCACGCAGTTGTTGACTTGTTGACGTTCTTTTAACGACCGTAGGGTACCCCTATCTTACAGCATGCCACAATATTTAGGCTTTTAGCGCCGCGAGTTATTTTATTAAAGTTTTTTCCAAGCATATCACAATCACCACACATTAATGCAAAAGAAGAATAATTTGTTACGTACTAACAGGTGCCCCAAATTGTTGGTGCAATTTTATTTAAACAAAAAATTATTCCTGGTATTTGTTGCAAAAATCATGGTGCGCGCTAAACACGAATAAATACGGTATATAAACAATGTAGCATTGTCTAGCAACTGGTGAGACGTAATCATGCATTTCCCCTTACACGCCTTGCACGTGGCGATGCGATGACCTTGCAAGCGGCAGAGTCTTCCTACCTCCACAACATAAATGGAGCGGTAGGCTGCTAGCATCTTGTGCGCCACCATCCCCCCCCCCTCCTTCGACACTTTATCCCGCTTACCACTCTTTTCTTGGCCTCGACTAGCTCTACTCCCATTCGTACCTCTCCCCTCC
This sequence comes from Clitarchus hookeri, assembly GCA_002778355.1. Classification (NCBI taxonomy): domain Eukaryota; kingdom Metazoa; phylum Arthropoda; class Insecta; order Phasmatodea; family Phasmatidae; genus Clitarchus; species Clitarchus hookeri. The sequence continues at coordinate 125,904 of NQII01002415.1, read as the reverse complement.
ACTATCGTACCCTCTTCCTTATCCCTCACAACACCCACCCGCTCCTCTTCTCTAGCTCAGGCCGACACGAGTGTCGCCATGCTACACATACTTACAAAGGCTGGCTCACGCGTGGCAAGTGGGTGAATGTCACTTGTGATACGACGTGTTTAAACATTTTAAAAATACGAGTTTACAAATGTTCCTATCGCTATAGTGAAAGGCCTTATTAACAGATTTGCATTATAAACTAAATTAAGTACCTTTCAAATTATAGGGAAAATGACGATACATTTACAAACTATCGCAATAGCGGACGTGACGCTATAGGCCATACTCGTCATAACGCGGTTCCACTGTACTCTAAATAAAATTTTACTGTCTTAAAACTTAATTTCAAATAAATATCTCGGGAGAAAAACTTGTAGCACTTTGCACCAATTCACAGGCACAAGAGTTAATATTCCTTTCTACAAATTGCAGTCTTTAGCTTGGTGAAAGAATGGAAATAATTTCAGTTATGAAAAAGGAAGGGAAAAAAGGGGAAGGTACGGTTACAAATACTTAGGAAAATAAGACGGTTACAAAGAGGAATAACGATGGCTAATAGGTTTCTAAAAACTATCTCAAAAGTGAAAAAGACAAGAGCACAAGTATTCACAGACTAGTACTTGCAAAAATAGTCTTCATGCCTAGATAAAGAATTGCAACGTTTTGCTATACGGTCGAGCTGCCTTCAGTGGCAAGTCACATTACTATCTCCTGGTCTTTGCCCATCACACAAGGAATTGCTGTAACATTACACTGCCGTGAAGCTGCTGCAGCCTCCTAATCACTGAAGATCGAGACCCTCTGTGAGAGGACCCTCACTGGAAATTGCAAGCTATGTGGTACTAGCAGGTCACATTCCACTGATCATACTCGAGCTCAGATAAGTTTGTGTGTCATTACTTTCTTTTTCATTTAGTTTATCCCTTAGCCTTTGTGCGGTACACTTCTCCTTGGTTGCTATGGTCCTATTATCAGAAGTACTGATTTTGAAATTGCCAGGACTATCCTTTTTATTTCACGCTGAATTCAAGCAGAATAATTATTTCCTCACGACGAGATACTGACGATAGCTTCAGCAGTTAAAAGCTGGCAGACGTGTGTCAAGAGCGAAGACGTATGCTCTTTCCAGTTTCAGTTCGCGAGTGCTGAGAACTTAATTGTAGGCTAGGTCTGCTGTCAGCAATTCAGAATTTAGGTCGATGAGTTTCAACCAATGCTAATCGTGCAATAAATTAATTGGGCAGTTTAGTTATGTGTTGTTTTTATCATGAAAACCAGCTTTCAAAACTGTAAGTTATAAACTGGTTTCCAAAGATTTTCTGTGCATTTTCTAATGAAAAACTTAGAGGTGTGTTTCAATTTTGCCTTTGTTTGGCAGATATATCCATTTCATTTTCGGAACTTGTCAATATTTTATTGCACAGACTACTCCGAGAGCAACAGCGAGAAAGAAACAGCAAGGCTAGTAGTGTTCCCAACGAGGACTTTATTTTTGATTGGGAATAACGAAAATTAATATGCAGTGTTATTAATTCTGTATAATCTGCCCTGCAAACTATGTAAATTAAAAAAAATCTTTAATATTTGTATTAATTTCACTTTTATGGATTCCTAAGAACTAGAAAGAAAAAAATGAGACATTCTGTAGGAAATGTGTATCAAACTCTAAATTACACATATCTCGCAGTTCCCATAGAATAACCAAGAAGAAGTGTCCTATTTTCAGTCCGTTCAGTAGAGATGCCATTTTGGATGTAGTGACACCACAAGATGGCAAGCATCTCGGCAGGCTTTTGGAGGCTCTACAAGTGGCTGTGCAAATGTGTACTCCTCAAGACAGAATGGCAATGTGGAAACCACCTGCACTTGCAAAAAGGTACAGCGGTATGGAACACCTAGCTATCATCCTGAAGAAAAACCTTACCTGAACATTGTAACCAAGAAACCAAGACTGTCTGCCTCTGCGTGAGCTAGAGTTATTGTGACTGTGATAAACACTTCCTCATTGCACCATTAACAGAGGCAAATGATAAAATGTACTTTAATTAATTTTTTTGTGTGGGGGGAACACTGAGCTGTGTTCAGAGGTATTGAAACGGACTCACAATTCCTGGTGAACGCCCTACAGGACCATCATTCTGAAACAAGGCTCACATAGATATTGCCTTCAAGGCTAGAAAGGAAATCAGAAATACCCTATGACCACAGCCATCTACTGTTCAGCAAAGTGCAAATCTACCTTCAGTCCAGGTACAAAGTCCCAAAACAGTTTTTATTAAGCTGAAGGTGTACACTGGATATAAGACGGGAATGTGCGAGAAAGTACGGTGGGTCTGCCGCCAAATCTTGACGGCACTCCCAGGTGTTCCAGAGGAGTCTAAGGCCAAAACACAATGCCAAAGATTTAAGTAAAGTAATTAAACACATTTCCAGCCAAACATCTAGCACCAATACGTTAGGACGGCAAAAAAAATCCCACCCCTACCACACGAGCCAGAATGTTGCAGAACTTCCAGCACAGAGGAGTATACTGCACGACTTCCCTTGCCTTTCGACCTGTACAAATGACAAATCCCACAACAGTATACAGAGGTAATGCCAGACACCAAGCTTGCCACGAGCACTCAGCGTGAGACAGCGGCAGCAGCTAAGTTGGCAAGCCTGCCTTCCTACCCGTCTGTCTCTTACCCAGAGACCTGTGCAAGACCCTAGTCAACATAAGGCAACCCATCAAATGACTCCTTTGCTGATGCCTGTTATGAATGGGAGGACCTGCCACCAAGCAAAAGACACACACATCTGCCCCTTTAAGGGATACACCCATCCTTGGCTGCAGAAACTGCCCGACATCACCACTGCAGGACAAAAAAACAAGTCATGAGAGAGAGAGAGAGAGAGAGAGAGAGAGAGAGAGAGAGAGAGAGA
>NQII01002415.1:110579-121951 GCA_002778355.1 Clitarchus hookeri | reverse complement strand
AGAGAGAGAGAGAGAGAGAGAGAGAGAGAGAGAGAGAGAGAGAGAGAGAGAGAGAGAGAGAGAGAGAGAGCAAGTTGCTCAAACAAGCAGAAACTATGAAGTAGTCAGCCATGGCCTGCAGTAACGAACCATCCCAGCATTCGCCTGGAGTGATTTCAGGAATCCACGGAAAACCAAGATCAGAATAGCTGGACTAGGGACTCGAACTAAGGTCCGCCCAAATTCGAGTCCAGTGTGGTTTACCACTGCACCACCTAGCTTGGTCAACGAAAACAATTTGCTGGCCTGAGTGTGATGATAACAGAATAAATGTAGATTCCTCTCTAGAGGAATCGGTCGACACAGTCAAGATGGCCATTATACATGCAAGTGTGAATTTATGAAAAGCAAGGAACAAAATTCTGAACTGGCCTTAGCCAGAGAAATGGTTATTCCAACAAAAAGCGAAAGAAAACAAAATTGTAAAACAAACCAGTAATTATTTTATGTTTACAGGTTAACTTCCTTCAGGGTATTAAAAAGGAGTTCGTTAAAAATAATATTAACATTTTCTCAAATTAGTTGTAAGTTGACATAAATAGGGAGATACATAAACCAAAGAAACCTTGTAAATTTTTTTTAATTTCTGAGAATTTTCAAGTAACCATGTATCATTCTTTGAAAGTCTCAGTACATCTATCCTGCAAGCCAAAAATAACACTAATAAGTTGCGTAGAAGATTGACTGCCTATGGCTATCATGGTTGCCAGGCAGGAGTGTTCTCGTCTTTTTCATTGTTCACTGATGTAATATACTGGTGACCCAAATTACAAATTAATATTTACGCCCTTGAATATGAGTAACAGAGAAACTATTAAAGACAATCTGATGGGACTGCTTGTATAATATGATGCTATAAGGACAACACTTGGTGTGTGCAGAAGCTAATAAGTTATAAATGTTCAAATTGTAAACTATCAACAGCAAGACATTGTTTGCAACACTGCAATAGAATGGAACAAGAAACAGCGGCTATGGTTTCCATGGGAGTGGATTCACAGACGGTAACAATCACATCTCTCATTGCATTCAGTGTCCGTTGCTTTGTGGCATACACAGTATTCGTTACAGTTCCCCACTAATAAACATCTAATGGCGTTAAATATGGAGATCTGAATAGATACTCAACACTTCATCAGCTTATCCCTCTCTCAACAAACGTTTCATTCAAGAGCGACTGTAATGTGGCGGTGTACCATCCTGCCGGAAAAAGCAATTACCTGAGTAGAGTTGGTGAACAGCCGGCACAATGTTTCCCCCCAGATCTGATATGGTAACTTTCACCTGTCATTCCCACATATATGATATGGTAACTTTGACCTGTCACCATTCCATTTAAGAATGGCCCCAAAATTCTTCTGGCAGACATACCACACCACACGGTTAACCCAGGAAAATTAACTGCGTGCTCTACCACAATCATCGGCGAAGCACACAGTTGTGGCCATTGACAGTTCCATTCAATTTAAAGGTTGCCTATTTGGACCAAACAATCACATCAACAAAATGTAATTTGTCGTCGTACATGTTCACAATCCACTCTCAAAATTTGACTCGCTTATCATTCACAGCACGAAGTAACATGGGAATGTACTTTACTCGAACACCTGACTCACGCACAGACCTCCGCACGGATTTCGACTTCACGGAGGAACGCGTTCATGTGTGCAACACAGTCCCCACACTTCCTTTGTATGTTGTCATTCTCTTCCTGCCACACCATCCTTTCTTCACATCACACACAGTTATGACCCTCTCAAACATGCCACCTAATTGCATCATTGTTACACATGACTGTGACGCAGTAGCGAATTCTGCCCTCCATCATCTTTGCATCTCAATCATGTCCTCACATTTCCAGTAACACTTTAATATCCACTTAAGTTACTCGAAAGAAAACCTTGTCACCTCTGCGCCATTTTCTTCACAATTGCAACGTTGCCGCTCATTGCTGCAAACGGAACCTACAACAGCAGAATGGCTACAAACACATTGTTCTTATTGTGTCAAATACACGCAGTTCCATCACATTGTATTTAATACTTTCTCTGTTATTCATAGTCAAAGAGTGCACACATTAATTGGGAACTTCCAGTATACACGAAGCTGTCATAGAAAAAGTAAACTATTAGAGTACTTTTACATATGAAACAAGGTTACGAGTAGGCTGCTAGGCTACCAAAAATATGTAAAATAACAAGAATTTAAGTATGTACTCGCCATCAAGCACTTGTCGACAGGCACACACACAAGAAGAAGGATGACGCAACCGCGTGAAAAATGTGCGCGCGCTTGCTGACAAGAACTAGCCTGTGAGTAATTGAATTCCTGTCCTTTTATATATTTAACATACGAAAGTATGCATTGTCTTTGTAACTGAAACGAGCATGAAGAAATAAATATTAACATTGCCGGATTTTATACAAAAATAAATTGTAAAAAAACAGCAGTCTCTATCTGAATGTGATAAATAGCACTGGAGGAGGAGAGGGGGCAGCATGGTAAAAAGAACAAAATTATTATATGCAATATAATTGAGGTATAAATTCTTTAAGCCAAAAGATGAAAAAGGAACTACATGCAGGTGAGAAAATTAAGATAGGGGGCGAGATTTATTTGAGAACTGAAAAGTTATTTTACATTTGCACCAATGAGAAATAAGATGAAAGTGAATATATACGTGACGATGATGGAAAACATGACGCACAAACAAACTAATTGATATAATTAATTTTAAAAAAAGTGTGATAGTTTCAACGTCAAATCAAACTGGCAAGTTTAAAATAAANTTGATATAATTAATTTTAAAAAAAGTGTGATAGTTTCAACGTCAAATCAAACTGGCAAGTTTAAAATAAACACCATACCTAACTGATAAATTTTTCATTTCTGAATGCAACGTAATACTATTTCAGCAAAACTTACTTGAAAAATTTCTTCCTTGCCAAGCATCTCAAATGTTCGTCAGTCCTTAAACACGTTTCAAATNTAGCAAAACTTACTTGAAAAATTTCTTCCTTGCCAAGCATCTCAAATGTTCGTCAGTCCTTAAACACGTTTCAAATAAGTCTTTGCTGGTGTCCAGTTTGTTAAGGCAAGATACACATATCTGCTTAGGAAGATGATCGCTGATGNCTTCAGGGTATTAAAAAGGAGTTCGTTAAAAATAATATTAACATTTTCTCAAATTAGTTGTAAGTTGACATAAATACATAAACCAAAGAAACCTTGTACATTTTTTTTAATTTCTGAGAATTTTCAAGTAACCATGAATAATTCTTTGAAAGTCTCAGTACATCTATCCTGCGAGCCAAAAATAACACTAATAAGTTGCGTAGAAGATTGACTGCCTATGGCTATCATGGTTGCCAGACAGGAGTGTTCTCGTCTTTTTCATTGTTCACTGATGTAATATACTGGTGACCCAAATTACAAATTAATATTTACGTCCTTGAATATGAGTAACAGAGAAACTATTAAAGACAATCTGATGGGACTGCTTGTATAATATGATGCTATAAGGACAACACTTGGTGTGTGCAGAAGCTAATAAGTTATAAATGTTCAAATTGTAAACTATCAACAGCAAGACATTGTTTGCAACACTGTAATAGAATGGAACGAGAAACAGTAGCTATGGTTTCCATGGGAGTGGATTCACAGACGGTAACAATCACATCTCTCATTGCATTCAGTGTCCGTGGCTTTGTGGCATACACAGTATTCGTTATAGAGTTCCCCACTAATAAACATCTAATGGCGTTAAATCTGGAGATCTGGATGGATACTCAACACTTCATCAGCTTATCTCTCTCTCAACAAACGTTTCATTCAAGAGCGACCGTAATGTGGCGGTGTACCACCCTGCTGGAAAAAGAAAAGCAATTATCTGAGAAGAGTTGGTGAACAGCCGGCACAATGTTTTCCCCCAGATCTGATATGGTAACTTTCACCTGTCATTCCCACATATATGATATGGTAATTCTTCTGGCAGACATACCACACCACACGGTTAACCCAGGAAAATTAACTGCTTGCTCTACCACAATTATCAGCACAGCACACAGTTGTGGCCATTGACAGTTCCATTCAATTTAAAGGTTGCGTATTTGGACCAAACAATCACATCAACGAAATGTAATTTGTCGTCGTACATGTTCACAATCCACTCTCAAAATTTGACTCGCTTATCATTCACAGCCATGAAGTAACATGGGAATGTACTTTACTCGAACACCTGACTCACGCACAGACCTCCGCACGGATTTCGACTTCACGGNACATGGGAATGTACTTTACTCGAACACCTGACTCACGCACAGACCTCCGCACGGATTTCGACTTCACGGAGGAACGTGTTCATGTGTGCAACACAGTCCCCACACTTCCTTTGTCTGTTGTCATTCTCTTCCTGCCACACCATCCGTTCTTCACATCACACACAGTTATGACCCTCTCAAACATGCCACCTAATTGCATCATTGTTACACATGACTGTGACGCAGTAGCGAATTCTGCCCTCCATCATCTTTGCATCTCAATCACATTCTCACATTTCCAGTAACACTTTAATATCCACTTAAGTTACTCTAAAGAAAACCTTGTCACCTCTGCGCCATTTTCTTCACAATTACAACGTTGCCGCTCATTGCTGCAAACGGAACCTACAACAGCAGAATGGCTACAAACACATTGTTCTTATTGTGTCAAATACACGCAGTTCCATCACATTGTATTTAATACTTTCTCTGTTATTCATGTTCAAAGAGTGCAAACATTAATTGGGAACTTCCTGTATATTCGAAGCTGTCATAGGAAAAAGTAAACTATTAGAGTACTTTTACATATGAAACAAGGTTACGAGTAGGCTGCTAGGCTACCAAAAATATGTAAAATAACAAGAATTTAAGTATGTACTCGCCATTAAGCACTTGTCGACAGGCACATACACAAGAAGGATGACGCAACCGCGTGAAAAATGTGCGCGCGCTTGCTGACAAGAACTAGCCTGTGAGTAATTGAATTCCTGTCCTTTTATATATTTAACATACGAAAGTATGCATTGTCTTTGTAACTGAAATGAGCATGAAGAAATAGATATTAACATTGCCGGATTTTATACAAAAATAAATTGTAAAAAAACAGCAGTCTCTATCTGAATGTGATAAATAGCACTGGAGGAGGAGAGGGGGCAGCATGGTAAACAGAACAAAATTATTATATGCAATATAATTGAGGTATAAATTCTTTAAGCGAAACGATGAAAGTGGAACTACATGCAGGTGAGAAAATTAAGATAGGGGGCGAGATTTGTTTGAGAACTGAAAAGTTATTTTACATTTGCACCAATGAGAAATAAGATGAAAGTGAATATATACGTGACGATGATGGAAAACATGACGCACAAACAAACTAATAAATATAATTAATTTTAAAAAAAGTGTGATAGTTTCAACGTCAAATCAAACTGGCAAGTTTAAAATAAACACCATACCTAACTGATAAATTTTTCATTTCTGAATGCAACGTAATACTATTTTAGCAAAACTTACTTGAAAAATTTCTTCCTTGCCAAGCATCTCAAATGTTCGTCAGTCCTTAAACACGTTTCAAATAAGTCTTTGCTGGTGTCCAGTTTGTTAAGGCAAGATACACATATCTGCTTAGGAAGATGATCGCTGATGACAACCTGCAAATAAAAAGAAAGGACACAAACCAAATCAATTTTCATTTCATTCATAAGTGAAGGATACTATCAGAAACCAGGGGTGTTAGAACCTCTCTCAGTTAGGTTACGTTAGGGTGGGGGGTGTGGGGGAAGGTCATGTACATAATTCGGCGCACGAGGTACTGGATAAAGCTTCNCATAATTCGGCGCACGAGGTACTGGATAAAGCTTCCCTCCCCAAAATTTACTTTTAAAAACCTTTGTCAGTGTTTACACCAACAAGTTGCTTCCTATCCACACATTTTATAAAAATAAAAAAAAATATCAGTATCATTAATTAGTGACCTACAGTTTAATTAAATGTATGTAAATTATAAAAATCCACAGTTATATTATGTTGAGCCTTTGATGCCTCCTAGTGAATTTAATGCGTACTTATTAAATTCACCTTATTAACATTATGCACTGTGTAATACGAAATCTTTCGGTAAGGAGCTAATCACTCCACTCCTGTGGCCGAGTGATTAGCTCATCAGCTTTCCACTGGATGGGACTTCTTGAGTAACTTCCACTTTGCTTGCCCTCACATTCTGTTACTACTCCATGGTAGAACCCAATCTTTACCACCCCTCAGTAGATACGAGTCTTCAGACCCCATCTTGAAAGACCCAGTGGATGTTACCATCTGTACCCTAGGAGAACCAGATCCATGGCATCTTTACCATCAAAACAATAGGATCTTTAGAATCAAATGTACTGAGTTTACCAAAAAGATACTTTTTGCTCTTTACCAAATAAAATTCCTTACTGAAGCTTGGTGTCATGACATTACAATAAAATATAATTTTGCCAGTTCCTACAAAATTTTTTATAACTAGAAGTATGATAAATAAAAAATATCTAAACATATGCTACAGTTTACATGCCATCTATACCTTAAACATTTTCTGACAATACTTTCCATCACCGAGTACAACACATCCCCATAGATCCAACTCTGACAAAAGCCATCTTAATCCACCTGGGACCCTCATCCGTTACCACATTCAACAACCCCTTGAACAAATAATCTCTCTCCCCCCCCCNATCTTAATCCACCTGGGACCCTCATCCGTTACCACATTCAACAACCCCTTGAACAAATAATCTCTCTCCCCCCCCCCATAAACATTTTGAATCCTGATTTTGCCAGGTATCTTTCAAAATAACCACCCCTTCACAATACTGAAAACATTATTTGTACTGCCAGGAAAAAAAAAAAATTGTCATTTAAAACAGTTTGAGTACATACCAGAATCTGAGAAACTACTTAAAGATACAGCAATCTNAAAAAAAAAAATTGTCATTTAAAACAGTTTGAGTACATACCAGAATCTGAGAAACTACTTAAAGATACAGCAATCTACTGGCTACCACTGGAAGACTGCCAAAATGTGGTATATCACGACTAGCAGGTTGGCTGCACTGACATCCGGGCAGAGCAGTTCTGTTATGTCCGCCTGGTATGAGCAGTGTGTGTTCTAATGCATCTGTATTTATGCAAGTAAATGTCTTGAAGCTGTTACATTGGCAATGAGGATGGGATAGGCCTGTGTGTGTTTGCTACTGTTTGCATTGTATATAAAAATAATGTCGGGATTCAAGGTTGAAAAGTTTACGCCCCGCAAGGACGTGTGGAACTTGTATGTTACAAGGCTTGAGCAACCAAAGGTGTGGGAGGCCAAATATATGATCAAATTAAGCATTGCGAGTTATTGTATCATCTGTGGGAAAAGAAACTTACAAAGTGCTACGTAATTTGTGTGAGCCTCAGAAGCCTTCTGAACGTACCTACGACACTCTAATGGCGTTGTTGACAAGCCATTTTTCCCTGAAGCCATCTATAATCGCTGAACATTACAACTTTCACACGTGCTTTCAACAAAAGTATGAAACTGTTTCCAATTTTGTGGTAAGTTTGTGTTAGTTAACTCGTTCTTGCAACTTTGAAACCTTCTTAGATGCAACCTCACGAGATCAACTTGTGGTAGGGTTAGGGACAGAAACATTACGTAGAGGCTTTACTTAGAGTCGGACGAACTTACCTTTGGAAAGGCGGTGAGTGTAGCTGTTCTGTATGTGGTGGCTGTAGGAAATGCGTCGCTTCACACAACAAGAGTTCCAAAGGCTGAAAATTCCCTGCGTTTGTCAGCTCCAGTGGAAGAACCAGTAAGTGTAAACATGGTGAAAGTGTGCACTCATAAAGACAGCGCCAAGGCTCTCAGCCAGCCAGTTTGTTTCTGATGTGGCAACGCCAGCCATTTTGTTAAGGACTGCAAATTCTCTACATATAGGTGCAACAATTGTAAACTGGGAGACACAAAAAGAATGTGCCCCAATTTTCAGTCAGCCGGACAAAAGAGCCATACCCATCACAATTATGTTGTGTGTGAAGACCCAGATAATCAAAGTGCTGTTGTATTAGAGGAAGAGCTTGCCTCAGTTTTCCAGTTCTGCAACAAGGCCGCGACCGTGGGTGATGAATGCATCTGTGGGGGGTAGTGTGCTGGATACGGAAATTGACAGTGGCACCTCCATATCAGCCATTTCAGAGAGGATGTATACGAACCTGCTTTCAGAGTATCCACCATCACCAATATGTGTACGCCTGTCGTATACCAACGTTGTCATACACCCATGCGGTACAATCAGTGTTCTCGTGCAAGTGAAAGACAATGAGCCGAAGGAGCTGGATTTTTTCGTGGTTCCAAATGGCGGTTTGTCTCTTCTCGGCAGGGATTGATACAATGCCTTGGCATTGCCAAGACCATGTTTCAACCACATCAGTAGCTCTTCAGATGAAGAGAAGTCACAGTGCGAAGCATCATCATGGAAAAGTACCCTACCTTGTTTGATAAGGGTCTGGGAACGTTTACAGGAGGTGAGGTTTTATTACATGTGCGCGAAGACACCACACCAGTTTTTATACCTGCCACAACTCTAGCTTTTGCTCTCAAAAGTAGGGTTGATAAGGAGTTGGACAGACTTTTGAAGTTAGGCATACTGCACCCTATTTCGTTCAGTGAGTGGGCAACTCCCATTGTTCCCATTGCTAAACGTGATGGCACTGTCTGTATGTGTGCTAACTTTAAGATCACGGTCAATTCCAAGCTTGGTGGTGGAACATTATCCTTTACCTAGGGTTGACAAATTGTTCTCCAAGCTACAGGATGGCGTCAAATTTTCCAAAATTGATTTGTCCCAGGCGTTCCAGCAACTGCAGGTTGATGGGAAATCGCAAGAGCTCTGTACCATCAATACACATAGGATTATTTTGGTATAGTAGTCTACCATTTGAAATTATTTCTGGCCTTGCCATTTTCCAACATACAATGGAGCAGGTCCTTAAAGGGTTAGAATGGGCGGTATGTTTCCAAGATGACATTTTAATAACAGGTGCCACCAAGGAGCCGCATTGGAGAAATCTACAAGCTTAGTCTCGCTAATTACTATGCACGGTTTCTGCCCAACCTAACCACTATTTTGGCACCATTACATGAGCTCAAAAAATTTGCTGACAAATGCTTTAAACATTATTTTGGTGCAAAGCAGTAGGATCAAGTGTACACACGTGTATGAAAGAGTGTACATTTTTCAATTCTTCTACCGTTTCTGTGCATGCACCGTTTATTTTCACACTTAATTTTTCCCCCTGTTTGGTTACATGTGAAGTAATTGTAGTAGTTTACAATTTCCAATATAAAATTAAATTCTAAGGNTTATTTTCACACTTAATCCCCCCCCCCTGTTTGGTTACATGTGAAGTAATTGTAGTAGTTTACAATTTCCAATATAAAATTAAATTCTAAGGGCAACAACAGGCTGCTATTGAATAATACTGACAAGGAATGGCGTCTGAAGAATTCACGTGTTACGACTTGCCGTATTTCGGAGTGTATAGGCCACATGCGTGTATAGGACGCACCAGAAGTTTTTGATGAAAAATTAGGGATAATTAATATTTCAAGTATAGGCTGCACTGAATTTTTGTATTCCCGTAAATATTTCCGGGCCTCACCGTGCTAGTGCACAGGTTAGCCTGCTCGGCAACAGCAAACTACGGCAACGTCAAACCAATTAGTTTGCCGTTGAGTGTGTCGTTACCGCGCCGGCTGGCCTCCTGCTGCTGAAAAGTGGCAACAGCGGAGTATTCCGTCAGACAGAGTGAAGGGTGTGAGTGACTGCAGGGGAGAAGACTTGCACCCTCCGTCATCACAACCCCTCCCACCCCTTTTCTCGTTACTTTCTCTTATCAGTGTTGCCCACGTGTCGCTTGTTTCTTCCCCTTCCTGCCCTCGTATAGCTTTTCGTTTACAGTTTTCAATCAGTTACCGGTATTGTTAATGAGAGTTTTGAGTCATTCTGTTGTGCAATAACGTATTTGTGTTACTAACGTGTGTGTTCAAAGCTGAAAATGGGAAAGGACAGAGATAGTTACAGGGCGAACTTCAAGTTAAAAGTTGTGCTGTATGCCCAACAAACAAGGTAAAAGAGCAGATGGGAGAAAATTTAGAGTGGATGATAAAAATGTCAGGAGGGTTAAGTTTTGAATACTAGGCAAAATGGTTTCGCTGTTACAACCGATCTGCTGCTGTTTGAAACCAGTAAGATTACATGGCGACACAACATACCTGCCACTGAATACAAGGTCACTTATGGGTGGCTGAGGCGTTTCATGGCAAGAACAGACCTCAGCATAAGAAGGCGGATGCCCATTGCCCAGAAAATTTCTGAAAGCTAAGAGGAAAAGTTAATTAGCTTCCAGAAATTTATTATAAATCTCTGAAGGCAGAACAACTACCAGCTAGGGCAAATTGGAAATGCAGATCAGACACCGATATATTTTGATATGCCAGAGTTAACAAATGTCATGTGTTCTGGTGCTTGCTCCGTAAAAAATACTTGGGACAGGAGCAGAAAAACAGCGGTGTACAGTCATGTTACATGTAACGGCGGATGGCAGAAAATTGCCACCCTATGTTGTATTCAAAAGGAAAACTTTACCGGAGGAAAAGTTTTCACCTGGGATAATAGTGCAGGTGCAGGAAAAATGGTGGATGTCCGAAAACTTGTCGAGGACTGGATCTCGTGTGTGTAGCGCAGACGGCCGGGGGGACTTTTACGTTTGAAATTGTTGCTAGTTTTGGACAGTTAGAGGCCACGTTACAGAGGCTGTGATTTAGCAGCTTCAGGAGGCGAAATGTGATTTAGCAGTTATACCAGGATGTATGACTATAGTCGGTTCACGACTGGAAGAAACTTTTGAAAATCAACCTTTGAAAAAACACCCTAGCCGTTATCTACATGCATATAACATTACAAACAGCGGCGAGCGCGGATACAGTTATGCCGTTAGGTTGCCAGCACAAAGAGAGGAAATAGTTCTAAAGTTTTAATGTAATTGTTAATTTATCGCTTACAAATGGCTTTCGAAAAGACTTGTATCTCATTATGCCAATTATTAATGACGTGATGCTAACGTACTTTGATTTCAATGTTTCTTGCATACTCACAAGATCACGCTCAAGGTGAAAGTAGAGCGGCCATTTGTTTACAAACCTTCGTTCCGTGTGTTGTTGGCGAGATGTGGTCGACACACGTGCCAGAGAATTGGTGCGATTATCTT
>NQII01002415.1:63448-106596 GCA_002778355.1 Clitarchus hookeri | reverse complement strand
AATCATTTATTGTATCTAAGCTGGTATGAGACAGCATATTTACCCTGAAATAAGGTAACAATTAATTTCACTTTGAAAGCACTTTACGTGTGAAATTTCTGCTTATTTGTTACTTGCAAAAGTTTTTTTTTTTTTAGATATTTTTGATAATTTCACTGATGCTATGACAGGATGTCTGCTTTTTGGTGGGCTAAATAGCTACAGAATTCAAAATTTTATGAACAAATATCGTATGCCAGTATCACGAGAAACTTCAGCCCATGCCCAGACTTTCCGGTGATAAGTTGTGCTTATGATGAGAGAAATAGTATACACCTATGAATATTTTAACAAATTACATATTCAGCAAAAATTCCATTTTATTGTGGCTTCAGAGAGTAAAATACAGAGATTGAGCATCATATAAAAACCAATATTATAAAGATCATAATGCGTATGTACAATATACTTGATCACATAATTTAATAGTTGTGTATTTATCAAGTAAATACAGTAGACTAATTTTCCAAGCAGTGGAATGTAAACAACGATACAAATTTGTCGAAAAAAAAATGGGTAGAGCTTTTAAAAAAGAATGGCTTGCATAAATATTATGGTTTAAAATATGCCCCACAAAATTTGAGAAACCTGTTCCAAAACCCAATTCCACAAAGATCTGTGCGCCAAGGAATGTTGGGACTGAAGTAGAAATTTGTATTAGTTTAAGTCTTAAGGAAGGCTCAAGAAACAAGAGTATGTAAAAGCTATGTACGTACAATGTATTTCCCAATATTAGGAGCTGTGTTTGAATCTATTTTCAGGTGTATTGCCATTTAAATGTCACTTGGACAGGGGAACTAAAGTTTCTAGCATGCCTTTGAACACTATAATTGCAAACACAATTTAGAACTAGCTGTAATGGTAGGACATTATCTGATCCAGTTATTACTTAATAAAATCTATGTTTGCCAATGAGCTTTACTACATGCAGAGTAATAATATTAATAAAAAAAAACATACTGTGATTGGCAATAAACTGTTAATTTTGCTGGCAATTTTCAGACTACTTCCAGTGGAACTGAAGATGTAGATAACATCTTGAGAATGGCAGCCACAGAGCCTGCATAACTGCTGACTGCTAACATCATCGTTGTCACCTTCACATTCCTCGTCTGTTTCAACCACCTCGTACTCCACTGAAACACAAGTAAAGCAAACCCTTTACGGGGGTCATGGTGCATATACAAACACTGAATGTATTGAAAAAAAAATCTACAGGGTTTTGGAAGAGAATATAGAAAAACCAGGAAACTGCAATACTAGGTAATACGTTCCACTAGGTTTGTGAGCAAATATTTTCGCCAGTGTGATGCATCACTGTCAAGCTATTTCTTATGCTGTAAATTTACATGTTTAAGTGCGGTATACAATGTTGCGCCAAAGGAGNTACAAACACTGAATGTATTAAAAAAAAAATCTACAGGGTTTTGGAAGAGAATATAGAAAAACCAGGAAACTGCAATACTAGGTAATACGTTCCACTAGGTTTGTGAGCAAATATTTTCGCCAGCGTGATGCATTACTGTCAAGCTATTTCTCATGCTGTAAATTTACATGTTTAAGTGCGGCATACAATGTTGCGCCAAAGGAGTGGAGAGATATGGATGGTGCTTAACATTGAGGTCTTGAGAGCCAACGAGGGCGAAGTGGGGTGAGTATGGAGCGGTGCCGGAATGGAAGGGCGGGGAAAACTGAAGATCCCTGAGAAAACACGCCAACCAGCGGCATCATCCGGCACGATTCCCAAGTGCAAAAATCCGAGAATCGAACCTGGTTCGCCTAGGTGGGAGGCGAGCAGTATGACCACTACACCACCGCAGCCCCTTGCACTAAAGGAATGTATAATTCTGTCAAAATATTTGCTTATAAAGTAGGAGAACTGTTACTTAGCACTGTACTTTCTTGATTTTTCTATATTGGTTTCCACAATCCTGCGAACTTCAATTAACGTGTTAAACAACAATTTATGTACCACTTTCTCTTAAAATGCTGGATTTTGATTCGTGGACATACAAATTTTTAGAAGCTGATTTGTTTACAAGAAAAAGGAGGTCCTGGGTTTAAACATTTTTTGAGAAAGCCATAATCATAAAAGTCTCACGGCAATGTTTACAATCTATCTGCAGTGACTTCCATCTTTCTGGATGGTTCCGAAGGTAAGTTTACTACATCCGACTTGTTCACACCTCTTAACTCTAGCTCAAAAGTAGTTCCATTTCTGGGTTTTTCTGTATTTAATATGCTGCAATATGGTTGCAAGACATGTGGGAGGTATGTATCTGATTTCTTCTAGTATTGATACCTTAAAAAAAATAAACAAAGAAAATTAGATTTTTAATTTATTCATACGGCTATTATTTACAGCATTAATTTATCTATCTTCCCTATTACTCTTTTTATCTCTCAGTAAGCGCAATACTTAATATCTATTTCAACTCTAATTAACGTCCTCGATGACTCAATTAACTCATACTCATCATTAACACACATTCAATCTGTCTGTTGCCATCATTTGTAATGTCTTTCACTAGCACATCCAGTCCAATAGTCCAGCCTGCCAAATGCACTCTTCATTGCTCTGATGCTCGCAGTTGCAGATTTTCCTCTCGCTGGTCACTTCTGCTGCTACTCGTTGATCTTCTAGCTCGTCGTCTATCGCTTAATGTGGCACAATCGCCTAGACTCCCGATGGCTTACAGGACTTAATACTATTGCTGGCTTTGATCTGGAAGGATCACCGCATTCCGAGTCACACCGAGAGAAATTAGGACAGTAAACCACTACAAAATTCTTCAGATAAACGCATAAATTCAATCTGCAGAAGGTTAGGGACATGTGAGTCACAAAAGGTTTATCACTGCACCAGGCAGAAGAATGTGCGGAGGCACACTTTGTAAGTAAAAACCCTGATAGGATTATAGCTCTCCTGTCACTCAACTTTACTTAGTCACTCACCACCTGCNGAGTCACAAAAGGTTTATCACTGCACCAGGCAGAAGAATGTGCGGAGGCACACTTTGTAAGTAAAAACCCTGATAGGATTATAGCTCTCCTGTCACTCAACTTTACTTAGTCACTCACCACCTGCTATCATATCACTTCTCTGTCCCCCTCTTCCACCTGCGCTTACAAAGCAGCGAGTGCGTAACACTGCCCTTTCCTCAAGTCTGTTCATCCCAAATAGACTCTGCAACATCCGGACCTTGGTAGAGCGCCAGTCGGTTGATGGGAAACCTTCAGCTTCGTCCGAGAGCCTCGACGACAAATCTGAAAGACCACATCATTGATCTTCTTCGGAATCCTGCAAGGGCCTTCCCAACATTTCTGTAGCTTCAGGCAGTATNCTGTCAAAATATTTGCTTATAAAGTAGGAGAACTGTTACTTAGCACTGTACTTTCTTGATTTTTCTATATTGGTTTGCACAATCCTGCAAACTTCAATTAACGTACCAAACAACAAATTATGTACCATGACACGTCACAGTCTGCTCTCCACTCTGTATGTGATCTACAGGTGATGGAGTGCTAGATCGCTTGGTCAACCTTATTGCGTAGTGAACTGACACATACTCAGGGGTGAAATCAGGCGGCTAATAAACACTTCGACTGCGGATTTGGTTAGCTAAACAGTTATTTATTGCATCATTACGTCACTCATTATATAGGTATGGTACACTGCACTCTTGGGTTCCGCTTCTCATCCCCCTTCCCTTACCCGTCGGAGGCCTACAGGTCAGAGTTTTAGTTCATAAACGTCAGGGAAAAGTGGTTGGATTTGGAGGCGCGGTTACTTAACTGAGCTGCCACTGTGTGCTGGTTTCATCTCGGCTTCGCGTCCCGGGAAGTCGTGTTGGGGTGTCTCTCGGCGACCTCGGCGCCCGTCCCGCGATGTCTCTCCGGTGCTTACGTCCCGGCCGTCCAACTGGGTCGCACCCCTGGCGCTGACCCCGCGTCTCTTGAGTCCTCGGGATCGACTGATCTCTCCACCTCCCTGCTGGACTATATCCAGTCCCCTAGAGGAATTCCCTACGTCATTGGCAACCCGATTTACATCAAAACTTAGGCGTGCATCATTGGAAGGAAATATTCGGGTGACGTCGGTAAGAGCATTTGACGCATGTTATGGCAGGTTGTGAAATCGTCGCTCTGTTCTCTGGCTAGACGCGTCATGCGTCAACCACTTTCTCTTAATATGGTGGATTTTGATTAATGGACATACAAATTTTTAGATGCTGATTTGTTTACAAGAAAAACGAGGTCCTGGGTTTAAACATTTTTTGAGAAAGCCATAATTATAAAAGTCTCACGGCAATGGGTACAATCTATCTGCAGTGACTTCCATCTTTCTGGATGGTTCCGAAGGTAAGTTTACTACATCCGACTTGTTCACACCTCTTAACACTAGCTCAAAAGTAGTTCTATTTCAGGGTTTTTTCTGTATTTAATATGCTGCAATATGGTTGCAAGACATATGAGGGGCTTATCTGATTTCATCTAGTACGGATGCCTTAAAAAAAATAAACAAAGAAAATTTGATTTTAAATTTATTTACACAGGTATTATTAAAGCATTAATTTATCTATCTTCACTATTACTCTTTTTATTTCTCAGTAAGCGCACTACTTAATATCTATTTCAACTCTAATTAACGTCCTCAATGTCTCAATTAACTCATACTCATCATTAACACACATTCAATCTGTATGTTGCCATCATTTGTAATGTCTTTCACTCGCACATCCAGTCCAATAGTCCAGCCTGCCAAATGCACTCTTCATTGCTCTGATGCTCGCAGTCGCAGATTTTCCTCTCGCTGGTCACTTCTGCTGCTACTCGTTGCTCTTCTAGCTCGTCGTCTATCGCCTAACGTCGCACAATCGCCTAAACTCCTGATGGCTCGCAGGACTTTATACTATTGCTGGCTTTGATCTGGAAGGATCGCCGCATTCCAAGTCACATCGAGAGAAATTAGGACAGTAAACCACTACAAAATTCTTCAGATAAACGCATAAATTCAATCTGCAGAAGGTTAGGAGCACGTGAGTCACAAAAGGTTTATCACTAAACAAGGGAGAAGAATGTGCGGTGGCGCACTTTGTAAGTAAAAACCCTGATAGGATTATAGCTCTCCTGTCACTCAACTTTACTTAG
Source organism: Clitarchus hookeri (assembly GCA_002778355.1). NCBI lineage: Eukaryota > Metazoa > Arthropoda > Insecta > Phasmatodea > Phasmatidae > Clitarchus > Clitarchus hookeri. The sequence goes on along the minus strand of NQII01002415.1, from coordinate 101,406 downwards.
TCACTCACCACCTGCTATCATATCACTTCTCTGTCCCCCCTCTTCCGCCTGCGCTTACAAAGCAGCGAGTGCGTAACACTGCCCTCTCCTCAAGTCTGTTCATCCCAAACAGACTCTGCAACATCCGGACCTTGGTAGAGCGCCAGTCGGTTGATGGGAAACCTTCAGCTTCGTCCGAGAGCCTCGACGACAAATTTGAAAGACCACATCATTGATCTTCTTCGGAATCCTGCAAGGGCCTTCCCAACATTTCTGTAGCTTCAGGCAGTATCCTTTTCGCCTATGGGGGTTGTACAGCCACACCATACCTTGCCCGACATTCTCCTCTCATATCGCGTCTTCATCCTGTCACTATTTATTCTGAGCAAACTCATGAATGCCAACTAGTCTGTTACATAATTCGCTGGCATAAGCAGGCACTGCAGCTTCCTCTTCTGTCAGTTAGTCAAACAGCAGGTCACTATGGAAGGCATAGCTCTCTTCCAAACAGCATCCTTGACTGTGTTACCATTGTGGACTTGTGAATTGCCGAACGGTAAGCGAGGAGAAACAATGGCGGCTTTGAATCCCAATTAATTTGGTTGTCTGCCACAAAGGTTGGCAGGTACTGCTCATGAGTGTGGTTAGGCCTCTCAAGCATTTNTTCTGTCAGTTAGCCAAACAGCAGGTCACTATGGAAGGCATAGCTCTCTTCCAAACAGCATCCTTGACTGTGTTACCCTTGTGGACTTGTGAATTGCCGAACGGTAAGCGAGGAGAAACAATGGCGGCTTTGAATCCCAATTAATTTGGTTGTCTGCCACAAAGGTTGGCAGGTACTGCTCATGAGTGTGGTTAGGCCTCTCAAGCATTCCATCCGAATGAAGGTTTAAGGCTGTAATCCTAGTCTTTTACATCCCCAGAATCTTTGTTGCCTCCTGGAACACCANTCATCCGAATGAAGGTTTAAGGCTGTAATCCTAGTCTTTTACATCCCCAGAATCTTTGTTGCCTCCTGGAACACCACAGCTTCAAAGTTTCTTCCGTAATCGGAATGGAGTTCTAGTGGCACCCCAAACCTCGAGAAGACATGCTCTACGAGAACCTCAGCCACAGTACGTGCTTCCTGGTTCGAGAGGGGAATTACCTCAGGCCGCTTAGTGAAGTAATCTTGGGCCACCAGCAGATACTATTTACCCCTCTCTGTGACAGGTAAGGGACTCAGATTATCTACTGCCATCATCTCACATGGGGCCCCAAAATTGTATTTCTGAAGGCGACCTTGTCCCCTGGTACTTGGGTTCTTCCTCGCAGTGCAAGTGTCGCACATTCGGCACCACTTATCATCCTCCCGACAAACAGGAACCTTGCATTCTGGAAAGACCAACTGTAAAGGTGTACGTTTTCCATCATTACTTTCCCAGTTTCTATAAAGTAAGCCATTCTGCAGTACAAAGGGATTCCATTGTGTCCAGTATCCGAGGACTGCTGCGCTCAGACTAGATATCTCTTCCCATTTTGGCCGACAGGCAACTTCTTTCCATTCTAGTAATGGCTGCAAAGTTGAATCATTCAGCTGATCTTTCGTAATACCCTCCTCACTCCATGTAGGTGAACCATCACAAGAAAGAGAACCTTGANTGAATCATTCAGCTGATCTTTCGTAATACCCTCCTCACTCCATGTAGGTGAACCATCACAAGAAAGAGAACCTTGAATTCTTGTCTTCTGTACCTTCAGTGATTAGCCACTCTTGTCTTCCTGGCATTCACAATGATGACAGAATGGGTCACATAGCCTCCTAGAAAGTGCATCTGCATTGCTGTGAAGGCATCCAGATCTNATTCACAATGATGACAGAATGGGTCACATAGCCTCCTAGAAAGTGCATCTGCATTGCTGTGAAGGCATCCAGATCTGTGCTGTATTTCAAAGTCATATTATTGAAGATGCTGTATCCACCGGTCTATTTTACCTCCGGGGTTCTTAAAATTTAGTAGCTATCATAATGAAGCATGGTTGGTTCTTAGAATAAAACGTCTACCATAAATGTAGGGGTGGAAGTGTAAAATTGCCTTCACCACTGCCAGAAGCTTCCTGCATGTAAAACAGCAATTTCTCTCAGGTTTATGGAATGCCTTACTGAAGTATTTTAGTGGTCTTTCCTTTTCATCCTGAACCTGAGATAACACAGCTCCAATGCCTACATCACTAGCATCGGTGTCCAAAAGTACTAAAAGCAACTTCACACTCAGTGGTCCAATAAAATTTCCTTTTTGCCTCAGTCAGTTCATGCAGTGGCTTGGCGATTGTGGTGAACCCAGATACAAATNGGTCCAATAAAATTTCCTTTTTGCCTCAGTCAGTTCATGCAGTGGCTTGGCGATTGTGGTGAACCCAGATACAAATAGACTGTAATAGGAACATAATCCCAGAAAATTCCACACTTCAGTTTCATCAATTGGTGTCTGTCAATTTCTTATTGCTTTGGTCTTCTGAGGGTCTGTTCCTATTCCATGGGTCGACACTACGTGTCCCAAGAAATTANGGTCCAATAAAATTTCCTTTTTGCCTCAGTCAGTTCATGCAGTGGCTTGGCGATTGTGGTGAACCCAGATACAAATCGACTGTAATAGGAACATAATCCCAGAAAATTCCACACTTCAGTTTAATCAATTGGTGTCTGCNTTTCCTTTTTGCCTCAGTCAGTTCATGCAGTGGCTTGGCGATTGTGGTGAACCCAGATACAAATCGACTGTAATAGGAACATAATCCCAGAAAATTCCACACTTCAGTTTAATCAATTGGTGTCTGTCAATTTCTTATTGCTTTGGTCTTCTGAGGGTCTGTTCCTATTCCATGGGTCGACACTACGTGTCCCAAGAAATTAATTTTCTTAAGGAACTAGTTACAAGTCGGCTGCAGCCACTTTCTTGAATATAGATTCTAAGCAGGATAGGTGCTAAAGACCGGACTTTTTCCATCAGGCATTCGAAGGTGGCAGAGGCATTACATAGTCCAAACTGTATAACTTTAAACTGCCAGGTTACTTTCGCTCGGACAAAAAATGCAGTCTTCTCTTGGTCCTCTGGGACCACTTCGCACTGCCAGTACCCACTCTTCATGTCCAAAGGAAACCATTGCGAACTTGCTAAGCTGTTCAATGTGTCATCTATCCTTGGAAGCGGATAAGAGTCTTTCTTTGTCACATTATTTAGCTGGCGAAAATCTACACAAAACCTAAGCGAGCCATCTTTCTTCTTAACAAGTACAATGGGTGACGACCATGCACTAACTGATGGTTCTATCATATCTAACTCCCTCATTTCTTTAGAAGTCCCTCAACTTCCTCATGCAAAGCTAGTGGCAGTTGTTTTGGTGGTTGCTTTATGGGCCTCGCATCTCCTGTATCAACATGGTGGCAGGTCACGTTAGTCCTTCCAAGGTCAGTTGGTCCACATGAGAAGACATCCTTATTTCACTGCGGTAATTCAGAGACAACCTTCTCCTGGTGCCTGTTAAGATTTTCTCTTGTTTGTACTAGCAGTTCATGCCGTACTTCTGGTAGAGGACATTCTATTTGTTCTACTCTACAATCTTCTGTAACATTTGGAAGTATCTGTATGATCTGCTTGCAAACACATATCATGGCCCTCCACTCAAGACGGATGGCACTATCAGAAAAATTTATCATTCCAACTGGAAAACTGTCAGAATTAGAAGAGACCAAAGTCCTTGCGACAATGACTTTACCTGGCAGGATGCCAACCCTTCTCTTCTGCTGCCTCCATTAGACCCAAACGCATGACCAACTTTCCTTGACATCTGACTGTAACTACAATTTTACTAGAAGCTGGCAGCACAGTGGGTTGACCACAGATTACTGGGAAGCTAATTGGGGAGGACAAATCATACCGTGTTGACGCCACCAACTCTGTACCGCCAANTGACCACAGATTACTGGGAAGCTAATTGGGGAGGACAAATCATACCGTGTTGACGCCACCAACTCTGTACCGCCAACCCGTAGCACACAAAGTAGAGAATCGATATAGCACCCCAGCCTATGCAATACATCAAGCCCCAAAAGATATTCAACCTCTATTTCTGCTATGTATATATTGTGCTCTATGCTAAGATTATCAAGTTTCCAGATTACTTTCCTTGTAATTCTTACTGGTGTGGTCTCACCTGTTACTGTAGTCTAACACCACCGTTCCATACTGTCGTCTGGCGATCGCTGAGGGGAAGGCCCGAAGTTGTCAGGTCTTACTACTGTCATGGTNTGACCACAGATTACTGGGAAGCTAATTGGGGAGGACAAATCATACCGTGTTGACGCCACCAACTCTGTACCGCCAAACCGTAGCACACAAAGTAGAGAATCGATACAGCACCCCAGCCTATGCAATACATCAAGCCCCAAAAGATATCCAACCTCTATTTCTGCTATGCATATATTGTGCTCTATGCTAAGGTTACTTTCCTTGTAATTCTTACTGGTGTGGTCTCACCTGTTACTGTAGTCTAACAGCACCGTTCCATACTGTCGTCTGGCGATCGCTGAGGGGAAGGCCCGAAGTTGTCAGGTCTTACTACTGTCATGGTTGCCCCAGTGTCTACGACCATCTGGCAAGGAGGCTCCCCTCCACAAATATTGCATTCCAATCCAATTTCACCGACTATACAAGTAAGAACTTGGGTCCTTCCCTCCAGCAATCACCAACCTTCGCTCCCAAAGATCGGCGTTTACAAGTTTTCAGAATGTGCTGTATTCTCACCTGACTTTCGCTGCCTCTTTTCCCGCTGCTTCTGCTGCTGTTGTGGGAAGTAGACTCTCAGGTACCCCGGCTGTCCACATGACCAACACTCAGGCCGTCTGGGTCAGAGGCAGCAAAGCTCTGTAGAGCGGCCCCTGGAAGCAATGTCCTTCACAGCCATCTGCAACTCCTTTGGTGTCAGGGTGCGGCCCCCTAACTTGCTGACTCCACCTCCAGTGCTCGGGACAGGGCATCCTGATGACATTGGTGAAGAAGCAGACTGCAATGATGTCGCACACCTCCTTGGGGCTATCTTCCACAGAGAGGTGGGAAAGCTGCACAATGTCTTGCCATAGCTCCAGCGGTGACTCTCCTGGTCACTGGGTGCCACTTCACAGTTGATCATGGTGGGCATGTCGAAGGTATTGGTAGCCAAAACGTAGCTGCAAGTCTGACACCAGTGTGCGGTACTCCAGTCGATGTCGCTCTGGCAGAGATTGCGGTATGCTCAGCGTGGGGTCTCTCAGTACTGCGGCGAGGTAGTAAGTCCGCTGTTCGGCTGACCAGCCATTTAGTGCGGCGACTATTTCAAATTGGTGTTGGTACTCCCGCCATGAAGTCTGGTCATTGTAAGGCGCAGAATTAATTGAGACCCCCTTCTCCACTCCTGGTTGTGTGATGCCAACGCTGCAGAGCTGCCGACTATCCTCCGAAGTTGCTGTATTGGTTATGGCCTGCGCTGCTTCCCCATCTTTGTCGGCTGCCGGTGTGGTGATAGTGGAACTCCGCTGCTGAAGAAATTCCTGCAATTCCTTCTTCATTGCACTTATTTACTGTTTCACTTCATTCTCTACACTGTCCATTCTTTCATTTACACTGTCAATTCTCGTATTCCCTAACTCGCTAATGCCTTATATTTTCCTGTCTACATTTTTATTTAAACAGTTTATTTTCATGCCTACATTAACCCTTTTCCTATCTACTAAATCACTTACAATACTACTTTCACTTTTTGCATATTCCCTAGCTATTTGCACTTGCATTCCCTTGGTTGCTTAACCCCTCAATTCATGCTCGCAGTGCTTCCAGTTCTGTACACATGTTTCTAATTAACATTCACTGTGATAATTAAACAAAATAGTTGAATGCCTCCCTCCCACTTCCGACACCAATGTTACAAGATGCCTAAGGGGCGTATCTGAGTTTGTTAGGGATGGAGGTATTAATAAACATAAGAGAACTAAATCTGATTTTTAATTTATTCACACAGCTATTATTTACAGCATTAAATTATCTGTCTCCACTACTACTCTTTTTATTTCTCAGTGAGTGCAATATTTAATGTCTATTTCAACTCTAATTAACGTCCTTCTTTATGTGTCTGTTTGGTTATACTCATACTCCTCATTAACACACATTCAGTCTGTCTTTTGCCATCATTTGTAATGACTTTCACTCACGCATCCAGTCCAACAAACCAACCTGCCAGTTGCACTCTTCACTGCTCTGACGCTCGCAGCCGCAGATTTTCCTCCCGTTGGTCACTCCTGGCGCTACTCGTTGCTCTTCTAGCTCGTCGTCTATCGCCTAACGTAGCACAATCGCCCAGACTCCCAACTCTCAGCTTGGAGGGCCGTCACACTTTTATAATATCGCTGGCCTTGGTTTGGAAGGTTTGCCGCACCCCGAGTCACGATGAGAGAAACCAGGGCAGTAAGCCACAATGAAATTCTTAACATAAAAACACAGAAATTCAATTTGCTGAAGGTCAGGAGTGCTTGAATCACAAAAGGTTTACCACGGCACCAGGTGGAAGAATATGCAGCAGCGCACTTTGTAAGTAAAAACCCTGATACGATTATCGCTCTCCTGTCATTCAAACTTTCCTACTTTCCTTAGTCACTCGCAACCCACTATCATATCATTTCTTTGTCCTCCTCTTCCCCCCAAGTGTACAAAGCAGCAAGTGTGTAACAATATAAAGTCCCAGTCACATTTACAATATTTTAATAATGTTGGCATCACTGGGACTTACCTAACAGGCTACCCAAGCTATGTTACCAAAGGCATGAAGGATAGAATACTGGCATATAGAAGATCATACCTGGACACTGCACTTCAGTGACGTGTTATAAAGTCCACACATACTTTTATGCCTACACAATTGGTTACAAAAAAGCGTAACACAGAGCTCCAAATTATTTTACAGTTTTATTTATCCGCAAATACTCTTGCATGAAGGGTTCAGTTCTGCACCTACAAACAATGTTTCACTGTACAGTGAAGGATGTTTTCTTCTACTTANCTCTTGCATGAAGGGTTCAGTTCTGCACCTACAAACAATGTTTCACTGTACAGTGAAGGATGTTTTCTTCTACTTATGCACTGCATATTGGCACATTCACTGGCTAGTCTTGTGAGACAATGTTCATAGATGCAGCTAACATTGGGGGAGTTGAAGTAAAAAACAAAAAAAATCTTGTGGTTACCATAACAGGTATTTGCTGCATACGAAGACCTGTAATATAACTGGGCAGACTTGGAAAATTTCCAGGGCGCCAAGAAGAAGTGAACAAGGTGCAAAGCACAAATTTTTTTAAAATAATCTTTATTACTGGAAATTAAAATTTTAATGATAAACTAGAGATTTTATTTATTTACTTACTGCATACGCATTCATTTCCACCTCTACGTAATCTAGTAGCAACTGTGAAAACTAATGAGAGAAGCCGCAATTATTTTTGTCTGACTAACGGCACGAAGGTCAGTGAGTTATAAGGTGTAAATGTTTTATTTTAGTTGTCACAATATGTTAAAAAATGTTTGTGATTACTCAACCTTGTAAATGTTGTTTTGGTGACTTGCGTGTAAGAACAAATTTGATTTGCAAGTTGAATTGTTTTACGGAGTTAAGTCATGCGGAGAGTTCCGAAAGTGTATAGCTAAAAATAGAATGATGAATTGAAATAAATTTAAAAAGGGCAGTCGGCACCGGTCGCCTAATACCGGCGCCTGCTGCCTACTATTGGGTTCCTGTAATGAGAGCAAATTTTTGTTTTCAATAAAAAATCTTGCTTCGCGAGGAAGGTTATTAGTCTTAATAATTAATTATAAAAAAAGCAAACAACAGGACTAAAATGATTGGAAAATCCATGATTTAATAATCATTAAGGTGAGGAATTAATAAAAATGAGAAAACAAAGCAAACAAAAATATATTTAATTTCTTAAAAAATAACATGAAAACTACTGCATTTCATGTGAGACTATCATCATTACAAGCTACACAACATCCAATAGGCTTCACTCTTGTTAGATTGTACTGCATTACACACATCTCAAGAAGCACCATGAGAAGGCATGTGTGTTTCTAAACCTCTAAGTGATGCCAGAGTTAAACTTTAAACTGTAATGTTGCTTGTAAATAAAAATAAAATAACAATAATTTTTTATCCGCTTATGTAGGGTTGGCTCCACGAGTTCTTTGCTCATGCAAAGCGCACACCGCCATTACGATTTTACTCTAGTGCTATTGTATAACGTGCACCCCATATTGCTGAAACATAATCGGGGTGGAAAAAGGAGATTCCTTACTTTAATTAAATTTAATTAATCAATTTATTCAAATGCCTTCCATTTCTCTATAAGTAATCACTCAACAAATTGATCAGAAACTATAAGACCACATACTTCAGTATAACTGTTTCATATCACCAATCTCTTCTTTTATGATCACCAAAAGAACCATACAACTGCAAGTCCTAAAGACACCCTTAGCAACTACACCGTATGTTACGGGAGACCAATTTACATACCAGCGGGTCAAATCGTCCACACTAGGGTTTGTACAGAAATTTGGCATCCCGTGTGAAAATACACTTAAGTCCCGTGCTATGTCAAAGTTAACTAACTAACTGCAGCTACAATAACTTCCTCCTCCACGTCAGGAGTTATTAGCAGTTTCTTGGTCACTCGCATCCATAACAGCCACACCTCAGACTAATGGTGCATTTCAACTGACTGCACCGGGCATGCACAGTGCACCCTGAAAACTAGAAGAGTGCAATCATCGCACGACTGCACGAAGATAGCGACCGGTTTGTCGGCCACATCAGCACACAAACTACCGCACCGACTGGAGACAGTGCGGCACAAATGGCACTGGTGCGCACTTTCACGGTACAACCGACAACTGGAATATGGGGAACGACTGCACTTACTGTAAGTGCAAATGAACTGGAACATTTTACAATCTGCCAGTTTTCACAGAGAACAATTCAGTGCAGTAATTAGAATTCGCCATCAAGTGCCACGTGTCTCTTAACTTTAGAAAGTAAAAGAAAAAAGGTATTGTAAAAGTTTGGTTGCACGAAACGATTAAATTGTGCAGCATTTTAAATAATCACCAAGGCTGTAACAGTATGGTAGGAATGATTATATTTTAAAAGTTTAACTCACACACACTTGACATGCAGGGCCAGCATAACACAATAAAAAACATATAATGACAACACATGTTTCACCGATGTAAAAAAAAATCTTACAAACCTAAATGTGTGATTTCCTTACACAATACTAAAGTTGTATTAAAAATCAACTGAAAAGGTCTAAACGCATATTTTATTAACAGAGGAAAAGTTAAACTACAGAATTTCTGGGTAAACATTATGAATGCAACTTACCATTTTCATTGCCTCCTTCTTCCTGATCTGTTTCGCTGACACACACCGTGTCAAAAATAGTTGGTACGGCAAGATTCTCCAGCATTGTTTTTGATGCATCTTTAAAATGATCCTTCACAAAATGGTTGGAGCAGATGAAGCATCCGCTACTGAATGATGCGGGTTTACCTATCAAATCCTCTCGTTTACAAATCTTGAGCCACTGTTGACACCTGAATAAAGGTAAAGAAAAATAACCCTTAATGCTGTGCTACAGACCACTACAATCTACCTCAGTGAATGTGTATGTATGTACAGTATCTACACATGGATGCCTGTCTTAACTACATCAAATAACTTCAGTCAAGTAATTAATATCAATTAGATCGGTATCAACATCATGTCTTCAGTCACCTAACATTGCCTTTTCTATAGCAAAAACTTCCAGTTTCTCCTCAAAACAGCAGGTGTCAAACTGATTCATGGTTGTAATGCAGCACTTTTAAACTCAAACTTTGGGATAAAAAGACAGGTAAAAAAAAAAAAAAAAAAGGAAACGGTTACCGTACTGTAAAGTGAGCCCATTTGAGGCCCTAGTTACTTTTACGACTGTTCGATATTTCAATATGTTTATAATTATCGATATGATTACTTATTGATTAATATGTAACTGAAAAATATTGGTATATCAATGTTTAGATATTATCAAAGTTTTCTGTATTATCAAAGTTTTCAATATTATTGAAGTTTTCAATATTATCTAAGTTTTCTGTATTATTAAATTTTTTTGGTATTATCAAAGTTTTTAGTATTATCGACAATTACGATATCAAAATTTACATTATTATAAATACTATCTGCATTTCCCATATCGTCATTCTTGATATTATCGACGTCCACAATATTACCGACATCATATTATCGGCGTGGACAATATTATTGGAATACTTGGAAAATGTGTTGCTTCATGCAAACTCTGTATACATTTTAAACCTCGAATAAACTTAAAGAAACTTCTGACGAGTGTGTTTTGTTATATTTGCGATGGATGCTGCGATTCTAAAAGCTTTAATAAATGTGTGTGTTATTTAGTATTTACGCGATTCACAATTTACGAGCTACACGTCGGCACATATGTCACTTGTTTTGAAACAATATTGCCATGAAAATAAATATTTTATGCTGCATGTGAAACATTACTTGAGTGTTAGGAACACACTAACACAGTGTTATATCGCCTGTCCGAGTGATTTAATCTGTACCAGTCGATACATCAAACAGTAAGTACTAGCTTCCGCACGACTAACCTTCTAGGTAAGTATTTTGGGGGCATATTAGATTCTGCATTTAATGTGTGGATGCAGTTTCATGAAATATAACGTCACGGGCTAGGTATTGCATCAGCGTTCTGGTGAAGTTTCGTTCATATCAGTGTAGGCATTTCAATTTCATAAGCGAAGAGTAATTTTTTTTTGTAAGCAAAGTAGTAGGCCTTACCAAACGCTAGTGTTGTGTACTTTAAAAACTGCGTGGTTGGAAGAAACTTGTATCGAGCGACAAATATTATTGTGGAAGTATGCTGTAAAAATTTATTTCAGCCATTGAGTTTCAAGAGAACTGTTTTCGTTACTCGTATTGTAACAGCAACACCCATCATTTGCTTGTGCGTGGTTTTGTATTAAAATATTGATTTGTAAGGTAATTATGCAATATTATTCTACTCGTAAATGTTGTTAAACGTAATTCTTAGTCATTTAACAATTGTTTGAGGCAAGTTGTCTTTATCTTTCAAGCAGTAAATACACTGTATTATCTAAAAGAGTGCCTTTGTTTAATAGGCAAGCATCTCAGCTATTCGCACTTTTTAAAGGTGAATGTTCAAAACAACTTGGACTTGTTTTTATAACGGGGGAAAAAGAAACACGTTTAACATTTCTGCTATCCTGTTGACAACCTAAACCAAATATATTTTCTTATGACCTGTGAAGGGTTGGCCACAGTTGAAGGCATTAATTTATGTCTAAACAGAAAAAGAATCTTAAGCAATCAGCCGATAGGCCTATTCACAAACCAATATTATCTAATATAATTAACGTGTGAGTATGCAGTGGACAAACGAGTCAGCTGACATAAACACCAGCTGAAAGTCGCATGGCAGTGTTTATTTTGATATGCAGAAAGATACGCAACCAATGCCCTGAAAATAGAAACTTGGCAGGGCTTTCAAAAATGCTCACTTTACAGTGAATAGCCTATTTATATATATATATATATATATATATATATATATACACACACACACACACACACAAAAGTAATTGGTCTACTTTCCTCTCTATACACAGAATGTTTTGTAATTGCATGGATAAACCCTGCCCATGTATTTGTTACAGAAAAAAAATGTATTTCATTTCCATTTATTTGGCGATTTATGTACGAATTTCTCAGAAATGGTAGGGTTAATTACATATGATACCTTTTTAGCTACTTTCTGAAGGAAAGAAAGGTTTACGAGATATTTTTCCTGTCTGTGTGTGTCTGTGTGCATGCACGCACGCGCACGAGTGTGTGAATTACCCCCCCCCCCTGCATGCGTTATCTCCATGGACGTGACTGGAATTCAGAAGGCGAATGTTCCATACGGAATAGTTTTTAATTTATTGTCACCTAACATGCATCTCAACTACACAAATTAAGTGAGGTCAGACGTAGAGAGTTACGATTTTGAATTCACATATACAGGAGGGAAAGGAAGAAGACATCTAGTATATCATCACATGTCCCAAGTACACATCTGTCTTAATTCTTGCAAAATAAAACATCACAATGACCATTCATAGATGCTTGACAAGTAAATATGAATAAAATAAAAAATTAATTAAAACAATGGAACTTAAATAACTCTAAAAAAATTCTGGAGAAATAAATTTATATGACTAGCAAACCAACCAGGACACACACAAAATAACTATAAAAGCACCCTTTTAATGATCAAAATTAACTTTCCAGAATATTCTCATCTGGACATGTAAATGAGAAATAGCTGAAAACTACATATAATCTTGTTTCCAGATCCTTTCTTGGGCATAGTGGTTAGGTGACAACTCGCGGCAGATGCCACAATTACCTGTCTTTCTCAGCAGGTAGCCTGAAGAACACCTTGTTGCGGTGCGCGGCACTGTTGCTCGGGCAGTCCGCAATGAAACACTGCAGCGGTGCCGCGCCGTCTGGAGTATCTGCGCTTGCGGCGGCGCCATTCTCAGCCTGCTTGCCTTCGCACTGAACGGCAGCGGTGGAGGCGACGGCGTCGCTGCAAGCACTCGTGCCATCACCTGCCACGTCCCCTGTGGATCCACCCTCGGAAGTCATCGCACATGCCTCGACATCTCAAACTGAAAGAAACCAGCCACGGATTTACAGAGAAACTTCACTAACAACCTCTTTAATACAAAGTTTGAATTAATAAAAAACATTTTAATGTTTTGAATTTTTTTATAATCAACTTAAACGCCTATTAATGTAAACCTCGTTGTTACAAATTGTGAAAATCCAAGTCGCTTGAGGTTATTATTAAAGAGATTTTAAAGGAGCTGGATTGGGATAGAGGGGTACTTGTAACACGGTGGGGTAGAAGTGTCACATTTTTTTTTTTTTACAAAATAGTATTAAAATTTCCCTTAATATACATTATATGAACAGCCCATATGCAAAAGCATCTATAACAAAAAAAAAAATATTAAAAAATTAGATATTGGTATTCCTGGATTTCTTAGTTCCTTGGTTACAAACTTTAACATTTCAAAAATGTGCAAAAAGAGTTATAAAACATATAAATTAATGGAAGAAAAGTGGGGAAAGTACCAAAATAAGTTAAATACACTCTTTTTCCAAATGCAAAAGCAGTTGTATCCATCCACCGTATTTACCATTGCAAAAACAGTTAAATCCTAATGAAAATCTGGATATATCAAATTTCAAAAAAACAAAAGACGCTATACACTTTTTATTTGACCATTGAGAATCATGTTAGGTAATAATGCTATTAAAAAATTAATATATTTATATATTATTACAATTACTACTGCATAATAGAATTGTATGACTTTCAGTAATGCAAAAGTCCAAGGAAGTAATACGTCAGTTATACTGGAGAACAGCTGGTGTCTTATCAACAGCATAATTCTTACTGTAGGTTTGCTGTGACTTCTCGGTTTGTTTAAAGTACTTCCCACGAGTGTGTTGGAACAGGTAATTACAGAGATGAATGATGAATGCATTATTCAAACACCTCCCAACAAGTTTAGGAAGCAGAGATAATGTCCAGAAGCACGGAAGAGGAATACAGATAAGAAGGCCAAGTATGTACAAAAACTACCATTACAATAAAAATACTGTACTTTTAATTTGAGCATGTAGAGGAACATTGTAACATGCTACAACAATTTTTATACAGTGAAATAAATAATTTGTTTGGCATATATTGCAGCACATATTTTTTCCCAGGCACCATACAAAATGATTCTGAAAGATGCCCACATGCTATCATAAATGTAGCAGTGTCTTTGTGCAGCCAGCTTTCAATGCAAGATGTTAGAAAAATCCACTTCGGTACTACCAGAATGCCGGTCTGCAACCTAAGAAGAACTTTATTCTGCGGCACGCGTAAAGTATGTCGGGCAGCATTTTTGGCAATTCTTCAGGAAAGCCGCAGTCGTGTTCAGAAACTCTGCCAGAAATACCTCCTCGAGTTAGGTATCACTCCTCCGGAAACCGGTGGAGGTCCTCGGCAGCAAGAAAAACACGAGAAGAAAAAGAATGCTGTCAAGGAATTTATAGTCTCATTCAAACCAGTACAGAAGCACTAGTGTAGGGGATCGAATGACATAAGGCAAAACTTACTAAGTGCGCTTAGTGCAGAAAAAAAAAAGTGGCAGATGTATATGGAAGACAATTCCTCAGAAAATCTACAGGTCAATTATGAATTCTTTCAGACTACGTTAAATACTGGATTCGATACTCCCTACGCTTACCAACGTTCAACGAGCACAAAGCTTGAGTACCAAATAAGCTACGCGAACGACACAGATGAAATGAAAGCATTGCAGATGCAGTTGAAAGGGCACAAAATTCACGCTGAAAGGTTTTGTGACCCACTCCGGGACAAGAATGATAATGAAATGGTGTCTAGCTACAACTGCCAGAAGGATCTAATACTACCGAAGATACCCGACCAAGCAGCCTGCTACAAACTGCAACTATACCTCTAAAATTGTACAATCTGATAAGGGGTATCAGCTTTTCTCAGAACATGACCAACACGTTTGCCTACCTTTGGCCTGAAAATCAATTCCCTGAACGATTAAACCAAATTGCCTCCGCTGTTTATTATAGGCTCACCACCACAATCAAACTTTCTCTGATGGCAGTGTTGGCCAAAATAAAAACAAAACTGTAACTGCGATGTTGTCACAATGGTTATTACTGGAAGCTCCCGTGAGTGTAAAGCATCTCATCTTGTACTTTCCTATAGTTAGGCACTTATTTATTCCAACCGACAGTGTTTGGCGACCTGGAACGCAAGTTCAGAGCGAAGAGTATTATTCCCAACCCAGGTGAATATATCAAAGCGACTGCCGAACACACTACGGTACAACATCTTGGAGACCGTAGCCATGTTCGACGCTGTAAAATGCACGGTGATCAAGTTTTGAAACAACCCGGGAAATGGCACTTTCAATTCCCCAAGACCAAAGACTGGGACAACAGCATTGGTTCAGGGAGAACCATTCTATGGTTCTATGGTGGAGCAAAAGCCCTAACCAAGAGAGGTATATCGTTCTGTAACGCGAGGACCCCCGCAGTGTTGAAGTCAAGCTCGTGAAAGAGAACGACACGTGCTATTTGCTTGTCTTACGCTACGTAGAACAGTGGCAAGATAATCAGAAACTTAACTTCTAAACCATACTTCTCCGTCCGCTGGCTTCCCTTCAGCTTGAAGAACAAAACGAAGGAGCTTTAGGAGGAAAATATCCTGCACAATTTGGAAATAAACCCTGAAGATGACCCTGGCGTTGTATAAACACGTTGATTCCTCGGTGCATTCAAACACTTTGTGATGTGCATTGTATTGTGAAACATGTTCCGCCAGTAACTTTTTCTGTGTGTTCAGTATTTTACTTTCATGTGAATTTGATGTAAAGATAAAAGAGAAAAGGTATTTTCTATGTAGGTACACTTGGTAACTAAACAAGATGTTTATAGTATATAGTATGAAATTATACTAATCTTACAAAATAATGATCACTTTCATCTCATTCTATAATCTAACATGACATTTAACTGGTTTTGCATCTGTGCAAAAAATTAACATGGTGGATACTTCAGATCCAAAATCAGATAAATCCATTTTACACCTGCAAAACCGGTTAGGTGCATTTTATTTTAATCAAAAGCAATTTATCATGCTTCATTATACACATTTTGTTCACTAAAACAATGCATATGTCTTCACTGAATTAACAACAAATTATATCAATACCTAAATTGAGAAAGAATTTAGAAGATTTTTCAGTAATTATTAAGTTTAGTAACTTTTCTATAAAAAAATAAATTAATAAATTCACGGAAAATTGTATATTTCCACTCTACTAATGATGCAGAACACGAATATACGAGGGGCATTAACGTACGACTAATTTTGTAATATGTGCCCACCTAACCTAACAGAACCTAATCCCACGATGGATGAATCACTATTTTACATTTTTAAACTAACCTAGGATTGTAGGGTTTTACACTAAACCACGAATTTAGGATTTTAGGGATTTAAAGGAACCGTAACACACACCAAAAGAATATCAATTAACTCACCTAGAAGGCAACTGATACAATTCCTCTGTCAACGGCCAATTCAACCTTACCTCACTCGACGAAACACCATGTTCCACTATATACACACACACGCGAATATAACGCACTGTAGCCCTCGTTCATAGCCGAATATTACGCACTGACACTCGTTCATAGGCAAATATAATGCACAGAAGCACTCGTTCTTGCTTTCTCCGTTTTAAATCTGCCAGATTGGGACGTCACGACACACACCGCCAAAAACAGAATGGCTACTGAGTTTTTTCAAAAATGTTTGTTACGGTGACGTAGCAATACCAAAGAGCCAATATGGTGATGGCAGGAATCGTTACGTCACCAAAAATCATGGCGTCCACTGTAAACAAAGCAGCAAACTTAAATATTTTATTTAATACGTTCTACTTATTTTAACATGACGCCCTCTTGAATATGTAACTAGGTGAGCTGTGCAGAACCCAATAATGCCATCTTTGTTGGTCTACGACGTTTCGTTCAGAAAAGTCACTAAACTGAATAATTATCGAAAGTAAAACTTTCTGATTAAAATAACTTATGTCTTTACAAAATAATACAATTAAACTTATGAATATAGGTCTGTGCACTCAAGACCTGAATCGTTAGAAATTTCACTGTTTCAACTAAATAAAAAAGTTTAATTTAGCAATAATATTTGCACAGGTGGGCACAGTCTTCATCATTGGTGTGTGCCACAAAGTTAGAGAATCGTCAGTGGCCAACTATATTGTGGTCTAAGGATTTTCTGGGAGTTCGTCAACCAGAAATTTTTTTATATTTTAAAGTTTGAAATAGTAAGTGTTTCACAAAATTCGTACCAAAATAGAACATAACAAGACAACATTTCATAATCCTGCATTTCTGCCCCCCAGGTTGGCGGTCACGTTTTTTTTTTACTGACTCCCTCCAAGGGTGAACAATATCCGGAGGAGGTCACTACGCAAACACGACGATTATAACTTTCAATGAAAACTGGTAACAGTCAGTGCGAGCACCAAATGGAGGCTATGAGCTTAATTGAAGCCCCTCGGGCGCTGAAACTGAGCTCACGTCTACCACTGCTGGATACCTGCCTCGTGGGGAGTTCCTGCCCGCGGCTAGCCTGTGGAAGCAGTTGCGAGAGAGGCTGAGGGGGGAGTTAGGCAGAACGCTAACCCATTATGCAATGGAAAAATCAATTTCACTATTCATTTGTATATCTCACTTATACTAGCATGCTGTTAACTATGATGACATTTGGTAATAATAAATTACTCTCAAAGACCACAATTTTGAATAAGTACATTTTCCTGTTATTAGGGTGCGCCTGGGCACATGCTAAATATCCCATGTGCACACTTATGAATATTACGCAATTAGGCCTAATACCACAATTCACTACGAGAAATAGAAAACGGTTTTCTTCAGTTAGTGCCAGTGTTTTCTTTTCTTACTCACTGGGATTTTTAAGAATATGTAAGTGAATAATAAGTTTCTTCAAATTGCTCAAAAAAAAATTTTAGGCAACATGATATGCTAAAACAAGCATAAATTAGAAGTTTCTTGAAAAAAAAAAAAACTGTAATTACTAAGAATTAACAGCTGTTTTGAACTAAACATCCTAGACATGTAAAAATTGTTTATTTGGCTTTTGAAAGGCTACCTTGTTTGATATTTAGAGCTTTGTATTTTCACAGTTGATACTAGAACTACTGACGAGGTATTTATTGCACCTGGTTTCAATGTGTGGCATAGAGAATAACTAGAAATACAGAAGCCACCTGTCACCACATTGCCATCAGTCAACTGCAGATAACTAGAACCAGCTTTCATTTGAAAAACACACAGACTATGTCTTATATTTAGCAAGAGTAAAACAGCTTATAAATAAATAAATAAATAAATAAATAAATAAATATATATATATATAAAGAATATCAATGCATTAGAGAAAATAGGGAGGTCAAAGCGAGGCTTTAAAAATGAATAGCGAAGAGAAGCTCTTTTCTTAAAATATTTTCTTTATATAAAAAATATTACTCATTTATGAAGGTAGGTAGGTAGTCGGGCTAACATCTCGTCAACAGTGAGGCCACTAGAGACGGAGCAGGTTGCACAGGGTAGAGGGATTGAGGAAGGAATCGGCAATGGCCTTTGCTAGGGACCCACCCCAGCATTCGCCTGGAGTGTGATTTTGGAAAACCATGAAAAACTGATATCAGGATGGCCGAGCCAGGAATCGAACCCGGGTCCTCCCGAATGTGAGTCCAATGAGTTACCACAGCATCACCTCTCGCTCAGCTCTCATTTGTGAAGCACAATATGATTTTTACCCCACAATCTCTCTTTTAGACCTCCCCACTATCATCATTCATAGTACGTACTGCAAATATTACAACGCGCCTACGTGGTTACGATGATACGGAGGGATTAGTACTGTCAATACATCATATTGTATAGTTTATTATTTTTCGATAAGCTTTTATTCTTTATAACTACCTTGCTGGAACGTAGCCACGTCAAATGCAGAAGACCTAACAGAATAACACTTGACAATAACTTGCAATTTTTACCTGGCATTTAATTACTGTGATCCTGCGTAAATGATGTTCATGCATGGCCTCCACATACTTAGATATACAGTCAAAGCGTAGACAAACATTATGCACCAGGCAAGAGTCTCGACACCCGCAGGGGAGTTTATCCCCAAAACAGTGATTCAAGACACACCTGCAGTTTCTTTGTAGTTACACAAAGTGCTCGAGAATGTGCAAAGCTTGGAATTTGATGTAAAAAAAATAACAGAGTGCGTGTGCAGATGTGCTATCGTGCGTAAGCACACACACACACGTGGATGCACTCATACACACACACACATTGTCATTCAACAATTGTGAAGTTCCATGAAGTTAGGTTAGACCTTCCTGCATTTAGCATGGTAAAGCCACCCAATTAACATAAATTGTACATCAATTTTGTGTGTTTTCTACCAACATTTTTTTGATCCTCACAGCCCTCCCTACTACAGTGTTCGGAAGTATGTAGTACGGATATTGTGATGCCTCCACTAAAACAGTGCTCAACGTGAATATAAATGTAAATTCATACCATTTTGAGATTTTTTTGTTTTTTTTAAAAGAAGCAATTCTTAACATTTGCCACATTGTTTAAAAGTACACACTTAAATTTCCTGATGGTACCTACACCGCATTTTAAGTATAACTGACTAAACAACTGGAATATGGCTTGTGGGTCTACACTTTCTCACTGCATCTCACACGACAAACCAACAACAAAACAATGTACTGAACATAAGCAAATCAAACATAGGATTTGGCTGAATCTCGTAGGCTCAGAAGTAGTAGTTTGTAGATGTAGATACCATTTGAACTTCGTGAAACTGCATCTGCCTCATCTGCAAACATTGCAAGTACAGTGGCTGATACCCCTTGACTCACGCCTGGAGTTGGACAATGTTTTCATAGAACTCTCATCACATTTGTGTTTTTCTCGACATTTTGCCAATCAAGATCCTCCACTTTCACGAAGTTTGTAATTTATCAGCACACACTGAAACGAACATGCCAAAATAATATGTAAGTTTCAACTTTCTACGCAAGAGTGTTTACTGTTGTTATTGCAGATTTCAGGCGTTGACTACGAAACAGGTGTTCATCCCTTATTGATACTTATATGGTTACACTTAATTCAACTGATATTGGCTTTCATTATTGCTATTTTAATAAGAGCCATCCAAATACCTGTCTGCAGAAAATCTCTTATAATCATATAATCTACGCACTGTGTATGCCCTAACATGGACAAGATTCGAATTTTAAAACAAGTGATAAAAAATAGACTAATAAATTAAAAAACAACCGTCCCAAATACAGCTGACAACTTGCAGACGACACTGGTACCGTTTTTTTATTAGTTGGTTATATTTCATTCCATTCACACAAATAACAAGTAGTAAACTATGTTTTTGAAAAATATAGTTTTTTTAATGCC
The DNA here is from genome assembly GCA_002778355.1 of Clitarchus hookeri. Taxonomy (NCBI): domain Eukaryota; kingdom Metazoa; phylum Arthropoda; class Insecta; order Phasmatodea; family Phasmatidae; genus Clitarchus; species Clitarchus hookeri. The sequence continues at coordinate 81,132 of NQII01002415.1, read as the reverse complement.
AAGTATATAAAAAAATCCGAACTTTGAGAACTGTTTGCTTTACCCCAATGTAAATCCCACAATTTGGTAGCTGGCGGCCAATTTATAATACAGCAGCCAAATAAACAATTATTTTCTTTTTATTTGGTGCAACTCATTTACATGTCAGCCATGTTGAGTGAAACTTTTTAGTCGCTGCGCATAAAACCTCTCTGTACAATGATTCAACTGCTATACGACTCATAAACGACGGATAGGAATTAAAGTGACACATTACTTGTTCCGGTTTTTCTCTTTGCCTTTTTCTTCTGTTTCAGTAAAACGATGACGCCCTACAGCATGTCGGAAGAAGATTAGACGAGATATCATGTGTGTGTACGTGTAATCTGGCATATATATATATATATATATATATANATATATATATATATATATATATATATATATATATGCACACAGGAAGAGTATAAAAGAATACCCCAACTTTGAAGGTCAGCACGAGTCAGCTGACTCCCACTTTGATCCGAACACATGGGCGACACCAGGGGACAGTCCCGTTGATCCGATACTACGAGATTGACACATGTGCTCCATCGCAACACTACATCGCGAGGATTCAGCACAATTGAAGGCAATTTCAGGCAGTGCCGTGTCCGTGGTCAGGACACGGATCTCTTGCAGACACCATTAGTATGACCTGGGTGTTTGTAACTGCCGGTGATCCCCAAAAGCAGAGCATTATACCCAGTATATACAAGTGGCAAGAGTGTTATCAATGTTATTAAAGTTACATCAAAACATAAGTTGAGTGACTTCAGAGTTGACCATGGGCCTCATCCATGCCAACCTGCCTCACGAACCCAATATAGCCAAGTGATAGTGGAGCAATAAACGAGAATCGTGGCTTCAGGAGCGGGGGGCAGGTTATTGTGGACGGGATGGGAATTTCGGACCTATCCAGCATGAACTTAAGAGGGCACCTGTTAGCTGTAGATAATGGAATGGGTTTGTGAAGTAGGCCATTCGCCCATGTAACTACCTCTTTTACTTCCGGATGACTGTAGACGGCGATTGTTGTATGTGAAGGNGACTTCCGGATGACTGTAGACGGCGATTGTTGTATGTAAAAACTAAAAATGCCTACCTGTCGAGGATATTCGCGCTTTCAACGTATTCAGAGCACATAACCATATCCATGAAAATGGATGTTATAGAGGGTACAAAGAGATGACAATTACAACGAATGTTCCAGTAAAATGTGAATCATGCGATTGTTTGCACATAAATATGGCTAAGAAACAGGAATGGCTGAGTTTGTAATCGAATTGTATGAACTAATACAAATTTTTTAATGTTACGAGATAAAGTTCACATTTAATTAAGTATGACATTGTTTAGCAAAGCGAAAATGAAACAAATAACAAATAAGGCTCTGCACCGAGTATAGTTACTTCAGTATCCATCAGAGCATAATGTTAAAAAACACGTGTTTCATTGATTTGCATTATACAGCTCAATAATTATAAGGGATGGTTTTTTTTATTTTATTTTTTTTTAAGGAAATGGCGAAATAAATCTGAGAAATGCATTCAAATTATTTTGAAACATTATGCATGTTTGAAAGTTTATCAAAGGAAGATGAATCACTTTTTAGTCGTCTGGAATAATATGCGGACCAATATTTTTGTAACTTTTTACTCGTTTACTTTGAGACTATTTAAAGATTTTATTACAAGAAGTAAGTTAAAGTTAAATTTTATGTTATTATTACTTCTATCTATCATTGTTTTTTTAGTCCTTCTCACGAGCTTTCACCAGCATTTTTACATCACTTATTCCTTCGGGAATTGTGCACAAACACACAAATTCTTGCCTTGATACAATTATTTATAAGCTATTTGTTTGATTTCACACAGGTGAACTGAATTATTTTTGTTCGAGTAAGTTACTTAATTTATTGGAAGAAATATTTCCGCAATGTCTGCAAGAAAAGTCATATCCATAAACTTTACATTTCATTTTACTGCAGGCAGTCATATCAGAAAAGGCATTTTCTACCCATATACAAGTTCACATCTCAGTTACTAGATGTCAGCCTCTTTGCTCGAAAATGCGATTACATGTTTACGTCACGTCTGTAAACCTTTACTTTACACTTAGGATTCTTTTACAAAGCAATAAAATTGGTACAGCATTTCTGGCAAACTGCCAGTCGAAATTGAAGAAGCTGAGGACAGAGCTCAAAATAATAAACTTACATGGAAAAGTTATGCCACTGGGACCACATGAGCCAACAGAGAGAGAGTAAGGGAGCACTATGTTCCCACGCGACAAAAAATAATTTTTGGTCCCATAGTAAACATGACGTGAGATATTTTAAGCTAAATGGTATGCATGAAAAATGAAACGCCCGGGAGCAGCGAAAAGCACGACTTCCCTATGTCTGCTCCCATTTGACGACTGCCTATCATGGCGGTAGTCCGCTTGGGACTCGAGCAGACCAGTGCCAAATGTAGCCAACAAGTTAATAAAATATTACAAAATAAAAATAATTTCATGAAAAGCACTAAAACCAAATACACTATTTGCTGAAACCACATACAAATAACACAAAAACCTTTGAAAAAAAAATTTATTCTTTACATAAGTTTTAACAATGTTACAGCGTTTTCTGAAATTTTCCAGTAGATCTCCCGATGTCCACCGGACATTCGGAAACTAATGTTTTGGTCGAGTTCGGTTGAACAAATGTTTCCACCTGTTCATTCGGGGCGTGAAACGTCGGTGGATATGGTGGATGTGCATCAGAACATCAATAGATGAATTTTCGAACACAACCTCGCAAACACATGTAATTTATTAATAAAGCACTTGATAACTGTAAAGTAAAAGAAAGGCAAATAACCACATTATAATACAATGGAAAAAATTATGCGCCTTTACAATGTGCACAAACATAGCAGAAATATGTTACATGTATTTTGCAGAACATAAAAAAAACCGCAGGTTTATTAGAAAATACGTTATCACAGTGTTTGATATGGGTTTCCTGTACTATAAAGTTATTTTTCATGCATGAATTTATTCGTTTCCACTTGTAACAAAAATATATTACCCCCTATGTTCGGGACTTCTCTCAAACGGCGTACACCGGTGCACACCAGAACATCCACCACTTGTGGATCTATTGATGANATATGTTCGGGACTTCTCTCAAACGGCGTACACCGGTGCACACCAGAACATCCACCACTTGTGGATCTATTGATGAATTTCCGAAAACGCAGATAATTTGTGAATTGTATCAAGTATACGAAAAAATGTCATGAATATTAATTTTGGATCTTTTCTCTTTAAATCTCTTGAGATGTAAGAAAGGACATTTATTTACATAGGTAAAACACACACAAAAAAAAAAGGGAAATATTATATTAAAATTTGTATGTACAAATAACTTTACATCACTGGACCAGCCCAAGTGGGGAAAAGGGTGCAGCTAGATGAAAATAAACTGCGTAAAATGTGGGTTTAATAATACAACCCCCCTTTTTCTTTTAGGCCCTATCACCTATAGCACATGTGAGATAAAATTCTAGGATGCACACGACACAGTCACACTTACAGACACAGGTCACTGATGCCGACCGCGGCTTCCCCCAGAGCCCTCGTTGGCCCAATTACATAATCAAGCGGAGCAGATAGGAACCACCTGCACCAACCACCTGCACCAAGTACCGGCCACACGCCACCCGATCAGAGACCACTAGCCCAAGGTATGCTGCGGGCGACAGTGCAACAACTTTCGGTGACTTAAGTCGTAATTATGTCACAGCTTAATTAAACGACCTAACAGTCATTTGATAATTACTGCCATAAATTCTAACAGCACTACAAATTAATCTGATGAGATTCCTATATAAACAATAGAACAGTACACGTGCAAATTGCCGACCACATGGTCGACGGAATGTATATAATCCTGTAACTAGTCAGAAATCGAATTAGTACATTTTGCAACGCTCATTAAAGGAACTTGCAAGCTATAAGTTGACGTGGCCAAGCACTGGCTCGGTGAAATTCCCGTCCCTAGTTGGGAAAGCCAACTTGACGCNGCAAGCTATAAGTTGACGTGGCCAAGCACTGGCTCGGTGAAATTCCCGTCCCTAGTTGGGAAAGCCAACTTGACGCATGGTGTTACCAGAGCTGAGGATGTATGAAATATGTGCCTGGCGCCACATCTCTGCGGTGAGCTGATGAAATGAGGATCGTTTCGGTCGATGNATGAAATATGTGCCTGGCGCCACATCTCTGCGGTGAGCTGATGAAATGAGGATCGTTTCGGTCGATGGCCTAGGGGACTCTGGTTAACACTCCGTCACACACGATGGCGAGGCTGTAGGCCGCCTCGCACACCTTAATTAAATTACAAATAAAACACTTACGATACTTGTGGAGTTATTTATTCCTTGCGACTCCTTAATGAACACACAAAACTTTAGTACAAAGCACATGGCCTTAACCNGCTTGTGGAGTTATTTATTCCTTGCGACTCCTTAATGAACACACAAAACTTTAGTACAAAGCACATGGCCTTAACCGCCCAGAACTGCGAGCGACCACGTGGCTTTACAATATGAAACGCGACTGCACTTAACAACTCTCCGATGAGAATAAGGTTGCTCTCTCCTCGGCACTATAACAAATAAAATGANCACTTAACAACTCTCCGATGAGAATAAGGTTGCTCTCTCCTCGGCACTATAACAAATAAAATGAATGATCCGGTTCACTAAGTGAAGTCTATGACAATGAGTACGAGTTCAGCTTAAGATGTCGGCACCGAGGGCCTTTGCGGAGCGAGAGACTTGCATGTCTGGATGCGTTAAAGTGCTGAAGAGAACTAGGAGGAAGCCTGGGCCGGCTTCCGCTACCTGAGTGCAGCCGACGCCAAGCGGTGAAACGATGAAGCACAATATACACTANGGCCGGCTTCCGCTACCTGAGTGCAGCCGACGCCAAGCGGTGAAACGATGAAGCACAATATACACTAAATTTACTAATACTCTACTTTCACTGTACTTAATTTAATTGGATTCTGTACATAATTTTCCCTTAAACAAATACACACTAAAAATTATTATATAAATTCTAAATGTTTCCATTGTACCAGCCACAGTATTGCCAAGTGTACAACGTCAAATGTNATAAAAATTATTATATAAATTCTAAATGTTTCCATTGTACCAGCCACAGTATTGCCAAGTGTACAACGTCAAATGTCCCTGGCTTTGGCTGTGCCAACTGTCTTCCATGATGACAATTATGCTATTAATTATATACACTGAATAAATAACACTGAATAAATACTGTTATGAAATACTCACTACGATAATTATTGTGACTTATTTAATCTTTGTGACTACGAATTACACTGATGCTATTATGCACACTCTCACTTGTGCCCACAAGCCTGTCGGTGTGGTGTGTCTGGTGTACTGGGCGCTACTGCGGCAGTCAGAGTGGGCACAAAGGAGCTCGTGAATGTGCGGTTCACATCAAAGTGACAACGGTAATGAGTGCTTGTAAAAATTTCCTAGAAGAATGTGTTTTGAATCTGGTGGTGGGACACTTAAACTCAAACTGACCCACGCCAAAATTGACGTAAAATTTGAAGAATTTTCGATACCAATTAAAAAGTTATTTTTATAATATAGTAATAATTTGTTTAGTGTGAAAAAAGGTTCCACGTATATCTTTGCTTTTCAGGTAGTGAAAGACTTATAATAAAACAAATTCAAAAATACATTACAATTATTGACATAATTTTTATTACTTTTTGTTACGTAAATGTTAACAGTAAATATCAACAATATTCCCAGTNTTACAATTATTGACATAATTTTTATTACTTTTTGTTACGTAAATGTTAACAGTAAATATCAACAATATTCCCAGTTCGGAAGTGCATATATGTTTCATCGTCTACCTAGCCAACGACGTGAGTCACCTAGCACGACCTCGTTAATACACAGTGTGTAGGGTCCCTTANGTGAAAAAAGGTTCCACGTATATCTTTGCTTTTCAGGTAGTGAAAGACTTATAATAAAACAAATTCAAAAATACATAACAATTATTGACATAATTTTTATTACTTTTTGTTACGTAAATGTTAACAGTAAATATCAACAATATTCCCAGTTCGGAAGTGCATATATATTTCATCGTCTACCTAGCCAACGACGTGAGTCACCTAGCACGACCTCGTTAATACACAGGGTGTAGGGTCCCTTAGCCCTAGCTTTTCGACCACAGCCCACCTCAAGTGTCTCGTGCTAAGCCGAGCAGATTCCCTTTACTGGTTAGCTGGCGCCATTCAGACATTAACTTCATCTTCCGGACGTGGAATGAAGATGGCACATGAGGTCACCAGGCTGCAAGAACTGATGAATCTTCATAATGACATAAATTTCCTTAGCTGTCTGGTGACTGGGGATTAATTTCGGTTTGGATTGCCAACCATAACTGTTATGCAACCAACAGTTTCGTATTGGGGACATGAAGGTGGGATGGGTGCTTGACCCTGATGGTGATATGACTGGCCAGCCTGGTGTCTTTCCCACACGTCATGCTGGCTCTGGCATTTACGGCAGCTGTATGCGGCCGACTCTTCTACCCAGCCTGTGATTGATAGCCTCACTGGCGCCCACTTCAACTTTGTGAGTTCCACGTGCCTCTAGCATGCACCACAACTTCTGTATCAAGTATTTATTATTTATTTTATTGTGTGACGTTGATTTACTGGTTAAATGGTTGTTCCGAATTATATATAATATAGAATTTCTTAATGTCAAGTGTTCATGTACTGACTCATTTAATAATCATGGAAGAGCTGTTTAACTATGTATCGACTACAGTTATTTCAGTTTGCTAGGCAACGATATTGCTTCGGTGTGATGGCAAAGGCATACTCTCTGGCCTAAAACAGGAGAGCATTGTAATCAATTAGGTCCTCAGTCATAGTGTATGCCATTATGTGCACACAACCTGCGCACCATCACCAAGGGGAGTCGCCACGCCGAAATTCAAGATGCCTGAGATGTGCTCTCCCATCCCAGCCAGATTTATACTGGTTGTCACATCCCCCCCCTTCCTTTTAAAGTGCCCCAGTAGTTTTCCTGTCTGCCTCGATGGCCGACAAGACCTGGTATGCAGTGACAAAAATAATTTTAGAAATTTAGTTTTCACAGTATACAATTCTTTTCAAAATTTTCTCATGTAATTTTAAAAAGTTTTATGGTGAGACACAGTCCATGTCCTGTTTTATATGTCGTGCACCCACTACTTACTGTTCGGAGCACCACCAGCAACACTACATAAGTGCGAGGTATGTAGAAATGCAAAATGGGCAGTTCAACTACACTTTTCGTTGACGTGGTGACATCTAAGTTCTGATGACAGACCAATGATGCCTACCTAAATAAGAAGCACAACTGGCCCAAGCAATCTGGTTACCCCGAGACACTCATTCAACAAGCACCACTTCCCCTCTGCCCCATTAATTTGTTTTGTTACCATGTACATAATTAAACAGCTCTGTCTACTCTCTGCAGTCTCCCTCTTCTCAGTGATAAAGACAATCCCTGCAACACACACTATTTTTACATACAATACACTGTACTTAATTCTTTCCTGCCAGGTGTGCATATGTGCAACCACTTTTATTGTCCATGGTCGTATTAGTACAAACCACATTGCTACAAAAATTGTTCACTAAAAAAAATTAATTGCCTGAATATTACATGCAAAAAAAAAAGGTGATTTGACTGTAGACATGCTAATAGAAACATGGATACAATGGAGATTTATGTAGTATGATAGATACATATGGACCATAGTGTAAATATTCTTATGTACTTATTTTCAACAATAAAGATATTAACGCGGACATAAATTCCACAAGTTATGTGCACATATGCCACAATGTCAGCTCTCACTTTGGTATTCGCAAAACATTTACCACGCGCTGATTTACATTCTGCAAATGCTTTAATGATATCTAACAAATCCACATTCTTAAGAATTTCATTTTCGACGACAGAAATTATCGCCAGATCTGATAGATGTTCTCGACTCATTACTGAACGTAAATATATCTTGATGAGTTTGAGTTTACAAACACTGCGCTCTCTACTTGCCATTTTGATAAGAATCGTCAGTAAAATTTTCAAAGAAATCCAAACATTTGGGAAACAGTCCATCATGTCGCACTTGACGATGTCGTTTAAAACTTGTATTGGAGTTGCTATTTCACTTATTTTCACCAGTGCCTCTACATGGATAAGTTCATCACACAACTGTTGACCGTCTACATCGCCCTCTTCTCCATAAAAAAAAAAAATTCAAGAGCAAGACTTTTTGCTTTCAAATTAGGAAGGTCGGGTAGCATGTTGATGTTGAACAGAAATCCACATGTATTACTGTGTTCACAGAGCAGAAAGAATCTCTGTTGAATAGCGAATATAGCAGTATAGAGCAAATAATAAAATTCACTTGTTTTGTAAATCACCTCCGGGTCAGTCGACAGTTTCATCTGCCGACTCGTAATGANTTAAATTAGGAAGGTCGGGTAGCATGTTGATGTTGAACAGAAATCCACATGTATTACTGTGTTCACAGAGCAGAAAGAATCTCTGTTGAATAGCGAATATAGCAGTATAGAAGCAAATAATAAAATTCACTTGTTTTGTAAATCACCTCCGGGTCAGTCGACAGTTTCATCTGCCGACTCGTAATGAAATTGTCTTCTTTTGTTTCTGCTGTGAGTTTTTTTAAAATACTGCTTCAATTCCAGGTTCTTCGGCGATTTANGAAATTGTCTTCTTTTGTTTCTGCTGTGAGTTTTTTTAAAATACTGCTTCAATTCCAGGTTCTTCGGCGATTTATTTAGCTGAAGTAACGGTGGTTTCGTAGCCAGAGTCGCGGTAATATTTCAAACGCATTTCGCAAGTTTTCATAAGAGGAATAACGGTTGGCAAGTATATGTTTACCCCTGCCAATTATTGTTTACCATGTTTATCTAAAACAATACATCGTACCTAACTATCAGGGTGATAATAAAATAGAAGGATGTATGACGTGTATCCAGAGATTTGACTTCAGAAGTCCCTTTAGGATAACTTATTTCTTCTTCAATTGATTTTTATGCGTCACGTATTTCGACAAACTGGTAACGGACTGCTTTTAAACTGTTTACCCCACACTCCCAACTTGTATGATTGATTTGTTTAACTGCGAGTTTAACATCGCTGTCCTGAAGTATTTTCCATATCTTTGTTGAACTAGAGAATAGGACAAATAGGCGTTTCAAAACTCCGAAAAGAGATATACTACTTACTGAAGATTTTGAGGAGTCACCAACAACCAGGCTCAAGAAATGACACCCACGTGGAAGAATGTTCTAGGAAACATGTTAACAAGCTTTTTTTCTGCACACCATTTTCTTTCTGGCAATGTTGGCGCCTTTATCGTACCCTTGGACTCTTTCCCTTTTTTTTTTAACTAACTACTCTAAAACTAAGTGTTATATGAGCCTGCGGTAGGGACGGGAGTTAAGTGCGTCTCAGTGCTCTGCAATTTTTCATGTAGAAACCACATTTATTCTGTAATTCGTCTGGGAATAAATTTGCTAGACCCTCCCCATCGAATCAACAACAGGGCAAAATGAATTGAAATGTTCTTGAACCACAATATTTTAATCTGTAAAGCCAACAAAATGCAAGGTAAATTACATTTTTTTCTTGATAGCTTTGGTCTGGTGTACAATCAAGTATAACAGAAAAGTACTTTGCAATTTTCGTCCTGTTAATAACTTCATTGTTTACCCTGTTGCCTAGTATCTGAATGAGCTATTTCGAATCCCCCCCCCACCCCCACCCCCCATCGGTAGTGGTAATGAATTTCCTCCGACTGGATTCTGCGTAAGTGCTCGGCTATCACTATGTCATATTTTCCAAGCAGTTCTACAAGATCTAAAAAGTTCTTGTTATTATTCGTGTTCAGTTTGTCATCAGATCTCCTAGTAGCCAAATTATTGTTCTGGCAAAAATATTGTGACTGAAACCAAATGTTCTAGAACCCCCTTCCAGTATTCATATTCTTATTGAAATTCCTCTTGAAGTTTGCCTGGTTGCTATGAGGAAGGACCACATGGCTTGTTCTGCTAGGAGCCTCGAAGCTGCTTTTAATGCCTCTGAGGACTCTTTCAAAAACATTTCGTTAATTTTGCCTAGTGTCCTTTTCCCGAGAACATTGTCTCACTTTGTCACGTAGGCAATGGAAGTTTATGTTTCGTTTCAATACAAATNAGTGTCCTTTTCCCGAGAACATTGTCTCACTTTGTCACGTAGGCAATGGAAGTTTATGTTTCGTTTCAATACAAATGCAGGATGAAACTTATACATCTAACATCAATTCGGAACATACAAAATCCGAACCATTTTACTGTACACAAAATTTGGTGTGTCTATGTGGTAAAGCTGAACATGTCATGTTTTCTTGTATTTTAACAGCGAAAATGATTTTCCGATTTTTTTTTTAGTCTAAGTTAATACCTCATACAAAGTTGGATTTTTGTGCTTAAGCGATTAAAAGAAACTTCTTTNTTTTTTTTTTTAGTCTAAGTTAATACCTCATACAAAGTTGGATTTTTGTGCTTAAGCGATTAAAAGAAACTTCTTTGTGATGCTCTGTTTGCAAGGGATGAGCATTACTAATCATTATAGTTAAAACAAATGTGTTTAAACGGTTTTTCCTCTAAAGTAGTAAGAGTGCGCAGGATAATCAAAGTTAATTATCTGATATGCAATTAAAGTGAGTGAATTTTACATGCAAACCCAAATTTGAGCATTATTTATAACGACAGTAATATGAGGTATAGAAAAATAAGTTTTTTGTAAGCTGGACAATTACTGCTCGGTTTTTTCTCAAAACACCTAGCAACATTGTTCAATGAATAATTAATTTGCTGGCAGTTACGTCATTCTATGAATTTGTATATGATATGTGAGTATTAAACAAACGTATATTTTAGGCTTACTTACTGTATACAACTACTACATATATTTGTACGAGTAAACCTAATGGTTTAACATTTTATATTAGCTACTTTTCATTTGTTGTTTTTGCAAAGTGAAGTAGCCATGTAACCTTTAAGTAAATTTAAAACAAAAGCACTGTACTGATAATAAAATACTGAACAACAGCTCAACTAATTATACGGGATGATTCTAAAAGCATGGGACAGACAGTGAGGTGTGGTAGAGCTCCCTAAAACAAACATTTATTGTATAGGAATATATGGGCGGGAGTGGCGCGTTGAGGCACAAACACAAAAACNGAGCTCCCTAAAACAAACATTTATTGTATAGGAATATATGGGCGGGAGTGGCGCGTTGAGGCACAAACACAAAAACGTAACACATTAACGGAAACATAAAATGTTCATTAGCAACATACTTAACGAGTGATTCCGTACAGAAAATGTTAAAACAGTTGCTGGAAATGCATCCACCAACAGTCACGCATGCTTGGCGACCTCTACATATGGCGTGATTGGCGGAAAATGGCGGCGTGCGTTAAATACCCGGCGCATTTGAATCTGTTCGCCAATCACTCCACCGACGCTACCAAGCTTGTATTACTGTCGGTGGTAGCAATTTCGAGCAATTGTTATAAACATTGCTGTAAAAAGGCATTTAGCGGCAATGTTGTAAATAAACAATGTGTTGCATTTCATGTGTTATTTTTGTGTTTGTGCCTCAACGTGTCACTCCCGCCCATATATTCCTATACAATAAATGTTTGTTTTGGGGAGCTCTACCACCCCTCAATGTTTGTTCCATGATTTTATAATCATCCTATATACATTTTATTTATTCTAGAACATAAGTTAAAGTTTGGGTTTGAGACTTCTGAACTTAAATCTGAATGGTAGCGATATCAATACTTGCTTTCTTTATTGGTTGGGGTTGTATAATTAAGACCCACATAAATTTATGGTTTAAACAATTATTACCTAGACTATAAGCACGCTGCACATTTTACGAATAATTCACGTACATAGGAGATCCTTGGGCAGAGCCTCGCAGTGCTGTGCATTACATAAACAATTGTGGACGCTGGTTCTGAATGGATCAAATTCAGGGACAGACGCAAAAAAACATAGTACATGTATTTATTTAATCGCTAATCATTCGATAACTTGTTTAAGGTTCCTTATTCCAAAATGCAAACGGATAACATTTTTGTTATAAACAGTAATGGATTTAAATGTTTAAAATCTCGAAGACGTCTCTGTTAAGTACATTTTATGTAAAATAATTAACGAGGAAAAGTGCATGAATACCATGAATGTTTGTTAAAGGACAACAATTATGGCAAACTATGATCTACCAGAACTTTCTTAACTTGAATTGTGAATTTGATTTGGTGAGGCAAGTATAATTTGAAATTGAAAGGAACCTGTGAATTNGAACTTTCTTAACTTGAATTGTGAATTTGATTTGGTGAGGCAAGTATAATTTGAAATTGAAAGGAACCTGTGAATTGCCATAAAGAAGGTAACTTACTCTGTCTTACTTGCGGTTCTTGTGTTTTAATAATAATGCATGGTATAGACTAAACATCTGTTAACTAATAACTGGTAATATTATTTTAACTGAAAGTTCGTAGCTGCCGCTCTCCCATACGGCTGAAATATTTTCGAAGTTCTACATGCCGTAACAAGAAAATCACGTGTGGGTATTTTTTAAGAGTAGCATAAAAATAACTTTGGTGTTTCTTCATTTCAGAAGCATATCACTCATCTATTTATTAAAACAAATAGCTCTCTCGTTTGCAACTTTCTTTCCTGAACACCTCCAGAAAAATAATCAACAGACCATTGTTTTACCATTTTTTACGCTGAAAATATCTTTGGTGAAGAAAAGATGAAGTGAGACCATATATTGTCCGTTTCATATAACTTGGCAAGATTATGACAATCAGTGAGTGGCAACTTGACATAAAAGAAACAAACTAAGTGCCATTTACAAAATCCAGTATCAACTGATGCACGAACGAACAAAAGTTAATATTACGTTGGCTATTCTAAGTGCAATGCCGACGCACATCTGATAAGCAGAAAATACGCGATAAGAAAGAGTTCCTAGATTAATTAATACATTTTATTTTACGTGGTCACAAAACAGCGATTGTTAGAGTTACAAACTAAACTTCATGATAAAGTAGTAATGTATAGGTGTTCAAAATGAAATGCACATTAAAACGATCCATACAAATGAAACTCAACTTCAAAACCTTGAGAGTTCTTTTCCCATCGTATCCCCACTCTCCAACTATGCTCTCCATATGTACTTGATTTTAATTCCAAAAGCATACAGAAATATTGCATGGTATTGTTGAATTATTTTTTATAATAATTTGACTAAATATATTTAAAATTCGTGTCATTTCGAGCCAGTGATAGAAGAAAAGTAAACTTTAAAAAATATGGGATCAAGAAGCAGGCTAACGTGCTGTTATTTGGTTGAGTAACTTTTGGCTCACAGATAGCCCTGCCATGCCATGCGCGCCATCTGTCCGCTCTTTCCCGAAGCATTACCAGCCACAAAAAAAAAATAGCTTTCATGTGTAAAATAACATATTTACGAACAGATACCAATACTTTTTTTTCCGCGAGCTGTGCATAATTTTTAAAGTAAAATATATTTCGTGTAGCGATTTTGATTACTAGTAATTTCTATTGGGCAGGTAATCGTTCGTCTATGTCCAACACATGCCGTGTTTTTGTTCTCTCGCAAACCCATTCCATCGTTTCCATGTTGTTACTATATTGTATTAATAACTAGTGACCCGGCCCGGCTTCGCCCTGGTACAATTTAGTTTTTACAGCGATACACTAATAAATAAATTGGGAAAAGACAATTACAATATTATATTATAGTAAATTAGTTAACTACTACCATATATAACATACATACATACATACACGTCACGCCTGTCACCCAGAGGGGTAGGCAGAGATCATGGACTTCCATTTACCACGATCCTTACATACCTACCTCCTTCGCTTTATCCACATTCATACATCTCTAATATAACAATATTATATGACAGTGTTTTAGAAAATTTCTCTGTATACAACATTAATCGTTTTGTCTCTGACTGCCAGCACAAAAATAGTTCTGTTTGACGTGACGCACGAAAGGGCTACGTATAGTTGTCTGTGTGAAAAACATGCTCCACTCAAATCCACTCCAGCCACATTAAGTGTTTGACCCTGTGCCTTATTTATGGTGGTACCAAAACAAACTCTTATTGGAAATTGGACTCTTTTAAAATTAAAAGGCAAATCCGAATTAATCATTGGTATTCTAGGTGTTACAATAGTTTCTCCAGTACTGCAGCCAGTTAGAATAGTACCTTCAATGAAATAACTTTCTACACTTTTTATTTGTAATCTAATTCCGTTTAATAATTTCGGCAGATTTATATTTCGCGATAAAATTATGGGAGCTCCAACTTTTAAAATCACTTTATGTGGTGGCATACCAGAAGGATTCAATGAATTAATTATTTTGATAAAGATTAAGTAAGTTCTTTATGGTTAGAAAAGACTGTGAATTTTGCGTTTGTTTTTACTGCATAATTTAAAGTGTAACTACGCTTATTACTACTTATCTATTGAAGATAGATATATGCTGCCGCTGACTTTTTTGTAGATCATTTAATTTTACACAATTCTTTCATACATGATTTTGTTATATCTCTAAAGGATTAGGCAGCGTATTCCATGAGAGCGCGCTGGTGGCAAATTACCATGGATGTGAAATGTTTGTAGGTAGAAGAGGAAGAGATGGCAAGAAATCATATCCGTCGTGTCCTCATGTTGCAAAAGACTATAATGCCTGCATGGGAGGCGTCGACCATGCTGACCGACTGAGGATGGCATACGGCATGAACAGAAGGTCCAAGAAAGTGGTGACGCCGATTGTTTTGGGGCTTGCTGGATGAAGCTATGTCAACTCATTCACTGTGTATAGCTCGGTGATGGAAGGAAAAATGACCGTTCTTGACTTTCGCAGAAGTGTTGCGCAGGGGATTATGTCGAACAAAATTCTGCCAACTGCCAAGAAGACGCTCTCGGCAAAGAGGAAAAGTGCGTCCGACCGTGCTGGCGGTATCCAGAAACGGCGAGGTCGATGTGAATCCGTGTGCCCGGACGTGCGGCTAGAGAACAGGGGACAAAGGGGGAGCTGTCAAATGTGTTAAATAAAGGGAATCCAACTTAAGCCACATTCTCAGTGTTCTCATTGCAAGTGCTTTCTATGTTGTGACGAACGAAAAAAAAAACTGCTTTGCAGAATACCATGGAATAGAGTAAACAATGAGTGTGTTGTACACACTTTTAGTTGTAGATATTTGGCCATGTATATTACACTTTGCAGATTATCATGGACAGAGGAAACAGTAAGTGTGTTGTGTTTACTATTATTTGTAGATATTTAGTAATGTTTTGCTTTGCAGATATAATGGAAAAAAGGGTAAACAGAAAGTGTGTTGTTTATATAGATTAGTGGTAGATATTTAGTAATTTGTGGACTTAGTAAATGTGATTGATGATTATCAGTGTAGACGCATGGAATCCAACTTAAGCCACATTCTCAGTGTTCTCATTGCAAGTGCTTTCTATGTTGTGACGAACGAAAAAAAAAAACTGCTTTGCAGAATACCATGGAATAGAGTAAACAATGAGTGTGTTGTACACACTTTTAGTTGTAGATATTTGGCCATGTATATTACACTTTGCAGATTATCATGGACAGAGGAAACAGTAAGTGTGTTGTGTATACTATTATTTGTAGATATTTAGTAATGTTTTGCTTTGCAGATATAATGGAAAAAAGGGTAAATAGAAAGTGTGTTGTGTATATAGATTAGTGGTAGATATTTAGTAATTTGTGGACTTAGTAAATGTGATTGATGATTATCAGTGTAGACGCATNTATATAGATTAGTGGTAGATATTTAGTAATTTGTGGACTTAGTAAATGTGATTGATGATTATCAGTGTAGACGCATTTGATATTTGTAATATATACTGCCAGTATACAAAATTAAGTTGGAATTGATTACATGGTATCGACGATAAAGTGTACGAAAATAAAATGGGTACTAAGCCATCGTTTTAAAAATAAGTGTCTGGCATACTTAAAACATACCATTTTACATCATATGCTTGCCAAATTTGGTAGAAATTGGTTAATTGTTTACCGAGCTATTGCAAAATCTATCAATTAATGTGGTGTTATCTTACGACTTACACAATGGCTGGCAAAAGTGGCTATGTGTTGGCATATATAAAGCCTGTAATAGATTCTTTCAGTGTACAAAATTTGGTATAAATTGGTTAAATGGTATAGTAGATATACCAAATAAACCAAAATGTTTTTATGGCCGCAATTTTGTGGCCTGATAAAATATATTCACCTAAGTTTACCTGGCCTCTCATATTATTACTTACATGCCAAAATGGGTGTGAATTGCTCTGATAGTTTTCGAGATATAATGTAAAATCATAATTTTTAAATTTAATTTTACATTAAAAATGGCCGACTAACGACAGTATTATTTTCAAAATTTAATGCGTATACGATGTTTTGCCAGCCAACAAAATGTCTTTTAAATCGGTTGAATGGTTCCTGAGATATTGCATGTCACCCTAAATATTAAAATGGCCACCATTTTGAAAGTAGGTGCCCGGTGTGGTCGAAAACTACAGAAGTCAGGTGTCCTTACTTGGTGTTATATGTGTACCGAGTTTGGTGAAATTTTGTTCACGCGTTCAAAAATTGAAAGGGGACACACACGCGTACACACACACACACACACACACACACACACACACGCGCAGGCAAGCAGACAGGAAAGTGATCTCATATGCCTTTCATTCCTTTGGAAAGTAGGCTAAAAAAAAAAAATCAACAGTGGTCTGAGTAACGCAACAGTGTATCATATAAATGTGTAGTGTAGTGGAGAGGTTTGGGAGGTTCTTAACTTCGGGGTCTTGAGAGCCGATGAGGGTGAGGGGAGGTAAATTTGGGGCAGTGCCTTCCTTATTTTGCATTTACGGAACTCAGCTCCGTCTTCCGTCGTAACGGATCGCGTTGACTTATATTTCCGTGAGCATTTCCCTGCACACGTACTTTTTTAACAGTTTAACCGTCACTCGTCTATCCACAGACTTTCGCGAAAAGATCTCCAGACCAGTTGTACTCCAAAACACCTTTGTCCATATCAACTTCCGTGGTTGGATGATTTTAAATGTCACGTGCCTCAAGTTTCTGTCCGCGAATCATGGACTTTCAGCATCGGGGTACTTTATTACGATTGGTCCAGTCGAATAAGAACATGTCTTCTCACGTAGACACGCGGCCAATCACCAAGAGAAGTTGTGGTTGTGTACGTACGATATTGAAGTCTAGCATGGCCATAAATATCTTCGCGAAATACAACTGTCCCTAACTATTGACCATAACTAGGGGCAGTGATATTTCGCGAAAATATTTCGAGACAAGATACAGTCCAAAGCACTGTAGGGTCGTCCAGCTTCTTTGATTGGCTAAAAAATGTTCTGGCCCGTGTTA
>NQII01002415.1:0-52441 GCA_002778355.1 Clitarchus hookeri | reverse complement strand
TGCTGTGTGTGTGTGTGTGCGTGCGCGCTGCGATGGCCCGGGACGAGAAGCAGACGCTGCTGTGCTGCTGCTACGTGTTGCTGGCGGTGTCAGCGGCCGCCCAAGGAGCCAAGGATGACGTGCTTGAAGGTAGGAGGCACGACGAAGACATGTCATTCCGCCGGAGCCGTCTTCACGGGCCCCGGGGTGGTTAGGCAAACCGACGACCCCCTTTCGAATGTTCTTACCCTGAGGCGATTGCCGCACTTTCACCGTGCGACGTAGACCAAGTGCTCATCTGCGGAGTGTGAACAACATGGTTACCTTTAACAAAAAAAAAACTGTTTCCATAATTCCCTAGGTGCTTTGACCAGTCGCTACTAGCAATTTACGAGGTGAGAAAAAAAAAGGGGGGGGGGGCGTATTTCAAATTTTTTATTTTGATGATGCGATTCTATTGGTCGAACTTATGCAGTAACATCGCTATTGTGCCAGACGAATTTCGGGACTCCTAGTCCTTACTTCTGTAATGCTTCCAATTAATTTTTTTTTTGTGTAAACTCCTTAATGCCGTCGTATTTGTTCCCATGCTACGTTCCATACGGAAGGCCCTTCGTATTGCAAACCAAATTAAGAAAAAAAACCATACGGGCAACGATATATTTAGCAATGATTCAGTTTTGAAATATAGAACAGTCCAACGGCGTAGGCAGGAATTTGCTTTGGGGGAAAGGGGAATTTGCTTTGGGGGAAAGGGGGAATTACATTTTTCTATTTAAAAAAAATTGAAACTATAAATATTAAAAATTATTAGTTCAGAAAATATTTACAACCAATGGGCCAAAGAGTCGGAACCACAAAATGTTATAAGCCTCCTTCCTGTTCAAGAGAGATTACAAATGTCTCAAATGTGAAAAAAATACTAAAAATATCAGTTTAGTTGTGTTAAATCCAAAAAATTATTTACAATAAATAGGCTAATATACAGATATGGAACCACAAAATGTTATAAACTTCCTTCATGTTCAAGAGGAATCACACATTTTTTTATATTTAAAAAAGTAAAAGTTAGAAATTTCTTATTAAGTTTTTTTTATTTTAGTAAGGGGGAAAGGGGCATATGTTCCGATAACACCCTCCTCCCACCCCTGGTTTTGACCCAGAGACGTATTTTCCTTTACCTGTCTGGCACTTCGGCTTTCTAAATAAAAAAATGCCACTCCCAAACAAGTTACTAGGATAAATAAACTCCCCTCCAATTAATACGTACATTTATGTACATAGATGACGTTTAAATTCTGTTGAAAATTAAGAAAAAGAAGTACCGAGTGTTCAAGATAGCTTCATTGCTGTCGTATTGCGAATGTACCGAAAACAGGAAAACCGTAGTATTTCTTGATAAGCGCTTTAATAATTAATATAACATTTAATAACATTTCGTCTGTATGCACATGAAGATACCGTATCAGGCGTTCACACTATTATTATTTTTATTTATTTCATTTTTAAAGATTTCATTAATTCGTGGCTTACTTTCGACAGTAGGCTGGCGACCTGTCGCCTTAAATCGACGGCAATGGGGCCGCTGCTTCATCTCGTCGCGCTGAACGGCTAAACATATTTATCTTGTCGACATTTCAGGAAATACATTCGCCACGTGAAGTGAAATTAAAAGCTTTCCTTTAGTTCGACAGCAGCTGATTTATCTCGTGAGCTCGTGACTGGAAAGGATCGAAGCCAAGCCAAGGCCGCAAGTGTTTCGTAAANAAAGCTTTCCTTTAGTTCGACAGCAGCTGATTTATCTCGTGAGCTCGTGACTGGAAAGGATCGAAGCCAAGCCAAGGCCGCAAGTGTTTCGTAAACATCTTCCCGACCGCCGGGTGCTTCTCTCTTTGTGTTTGCGTTGGCCGACTCGTGTGTTGCGCGTGTGTGTGTGTCTGACTGTGTTTGTGTGTGGCTTCTATTCTCTTGTCCTTTCGCTCTCCCCCCTTCTTCCTCCTTCTCTCTTTTACAGAGGCATTTTTTTTTCTACCTAGCACCCAGTATTTTTATGCACCACGTCAGATGACATACAAACCTGTTACGACTCAAGTTGTGGAAGCTTTGCTCTTCAACCCGTGCGACGTTAATGCACATCCGTAATGCAAGGGGAAACGTGTTGATATAGTCACCGTGTACAGATCTCAAGACGCTAAAAAGAAAATTCCAAGATAGGTCCTGATATTTTTTCTTTTATGGGCATAGCAAAGTATTAGTTTTCTGGATGGGGGAGGGGAGGGGACACATGGAGCAAATTATTTACGTGCTGCTTGCTTACCCAAGCATTGAAGTCTTCGCCGTTTCAGCGAAGGCATGCATTATTTATTCACCGATGAGACCGGAGTTGAAGCAGGATAAATGTAAAGGTCGTAAGGAATATTACGCTTTAAATTTTAAAGATTAAAAAAAAAAAAGCTACCAGCAACTTTACTTGCACAAGTTCCAGGCAAAATGTACATTATAAGTCATAATTCTGAACTACAGGTGAAAACACTGGTTGATTAATTAAAGCGAAATGAGAAAGATACGATACTTATAGTACAGTCCTATATGTACGTCTTTGAAAAGCGTGATTTTAAAACTACTTTCTGGACTGGAATCTGTTTATTAGTTTCATTTACTGGTGGGGAATATCATCCCCTTTTATTAAGGGCACTGAACGAAATACTGTTCAACTTGTAGACACGACTTATGAGTGCTATTTCCTTGCATAAACATTTTTTGACAGCATATTTTTTGTATAACTGCATGTCAAAATCACAATATTAGTGTATTTGGGACGTATATACACTGAAGAGCAAAAAAAAACTGGTATAGGCGTGCGTATGCAAATAACGGAGGTATGGAACCAATCAGAGTAACGCGATGCGGTCGGCAGCTAGATCGGTTACTGCTGCTACAATGGCAGGTTATCAAGATTTAAGTGAGTTTGAACGTGGTGTTATAGTCGGCGCATGAGAGATGGGACATAGCATCTCCGAGGTAGCAATAACATTTGGATGTTCGCGTACGACCATTTCACGAGTGTGCCGTGAATATCGGGAATCCGATAAAACATCACATCTTCGACATCGCTTCGCCCGGAAAAAATATCGTGAAAGAACGGGACAAACGACGACTGACGAGAATCATTAAACGTGACAGACGTGCAACCCTTTCTCAAATTGGCGCAGATTGCATTTGTAGACTGCCCTGCAGAATTAATGGTGTGAATTGCCTCCTGCATACCTTCAGACATTAGTCGAGTCAATGCCACGTCGTCTTGCGGCACTTCTGCTTNGGGGGGCTACACGATATTAGGCAGGTGTACCAGTTTTTTTTGGCTCTTCAGTGTATAATAATAAACCCAAATTAGATAATTTTCATTGAAATAATATGCTATGAGTTACATGAGTATATCTTTACAATCACACTATGAAATGAGTTTACAAATTTAAAAAAAATTGCTTAAAATAAGTCCCTTTGCGTATTTTTATTTGTATCAGTGTATAATTTTTGTTTGTAAAATCAATTTTACTCAGTAAACCTTAAAGTTAATTAAAACCTGACTTTTCATTCACGCTTGTTAAATTTTCCGTGGGCTAAATGTTTTCGTTTATTTTATTTGTATGTTCTAAAAACACTATACCTTATTGTGATTTTGACACGTTATGACTAAAAAACTATGGTATCCCTAAAAAAATGTATGCGGGGAAAGAGCACTTAAAATAACGTCTACAAGTTGAACAAATATAAAATAATATTTTTTTTTGTGACCAGTTGGCGCTTGATTTGCGTTACAGCGTGTTTGAAATGCAGTTCATTTTTGGCGAAACTGTTAGACGTGACACCAGTATGTTCACCTAAAAGGAAACACGTCAGTCAAGGACGGGATGGCACTTTGAAGATATCACACGTGTTATAAATATTATTTTGGAGTCCTCCAATATCCACGTAGACAACTTATCTAGACTGATGTCTCTCCGTATTACCCGGACAATAGAGAAACTAAAATGCGAGCCTACACTGAACCTTGCTGCACACTTTCCACGGCTGAAAGTCCCGTAGGTACAGGCAGCACGAAGATGATATTACTCGTCAGTTCAGAGCCTTGCGCGTAGCGGCGATGGGACACTCGATGCACGTGGTAGAGTCGCCCCTATCGCTATTGTGCTTCTGGGCCTCAAAAATAGCTCCGGGTGGGCCAGGCAGTGTATATAGCCGGCAGGCAAAAAGCTGCACCTCTTTAGATTTGTATCTTTTTTTTATTCTTGAGACCCTTGAATGTTACACCTACGGAATATATATATATATATAGCCAATTTAAACGTTATGCACACCTATTATAAAACCTGATTTCAATCCACAATATCAAAATTATTTATTATAATAATATGTCATCGTCTATTTTCGTCATGGAAAAAAAAAGGAGAATACTACCCATTAAACTTTTACAGATTACAAGTCTCCATTCATGAAAACTCTAATCAGGATTTTTTTTATTACATCTCAAGTAGTTTATAATGTATTACGTACAATAATTTGAAATTGCCATTTTTTTATGGACGCGTACCTCCTCCTAAGCAATTATTGCAAGTCTGTAGTTCTATTACGTTTTCTTTCTCATTTTCCAAACTGAATCACTTGATAAGTATTTNAAGCAATTATTGCAAGTCTGTAGTTCTATTACGTTTTCTTTCTCATTTTCCAAACTGAATCACTTGATAAGTATTTTTATCGGAATGAAGAGTACCTCCGCATACGCCATAAAGTTTTGCCAGTTTTCAGACAAAAGAAAATATCGTGAGTAAACCCAAACAGGCAAGATGAATTATAATTTGCTTCTTGCTGGATTGTATATGGATTCGAGTGCTTTGACAGGCAGTAAGGTGCGCGCGAGTAGGACGAAACGTTTTTTCCTACCTGCGCGAGTGTCATCTCTATGGCTGAGGATAAGTGAGAGTAGATAAGTACACAGCAATTAAGTGTTGTGGCGGTTCCTTTGATATACATTTCTTCGATTGGCTGCGCGAGGCACTGGAAACGGGTTTTGTGTATAATGTGTAGAGACCTGAAAAATTCGCTGATTCGTTTTGGGACAAGCTAGAATTCAAAACACGTGTGTTTATATAACTTNTGTGTAGAGACCTGAAAAATTCGCTGATTCGTTTTGGGACAAGCTAGAATTCAAAACACGTGTGTTTATATAACTTAAGCCATTGGACCACACGATGTTTGACACCTTCTGGAGAACGCTGGCCCGATCGTCGCCTTCCACTGTGACAGCAGNAAGCCATTGGACCACACGATGTTTGACACCTTCTGGAGAACGCTGGCCCGATCGTCGCCTTCCACTGTGACAGCAGACATCCAACGTGCAGCTGACATCGGCATATTTGTACATAAGAGTGTAGAGTTCAGCCTTGCAGGTCGTTGAACTCGCGAATTTTTCAGGTCTCTACTAATGTGATACTGCATGCTGCAAAACGTCGCCTATTGGCTGGGCTGCCGACTGGCAAGGTTACAACACGTTGATTAGCGAAAGGTTTTTTTTCTTACGTGCACGACGCCANGGCTGGGCTGCCGACTGGCAAGGTTACAACACGTTGATTAGCGAAAGGTTTTTTTTCTTACGTGCACGACGCCATTTTGCTGGAGCGTGCGGCGGCTGAGTTCGCGGAACAGACGGCCGTTTCACCTCTGTGTTGTTAATTACTCTGCGGTTCGCTGCCTGCCTACCTGAGTGAGCTTCAACAGTTCGCGACACAGAAACGAGGGCGCGATAAGAGCGACTTTGCCACACGTAATCAAATGCGTCATCGCCTCTACGAGCAAGATACGCAGACTTTTCACCGTGCGTCGTACAACGAGAAGCGTATACCAACAAGTCGGCATAGTTTCAGTTACGGCAGTTCCCTGCTATGTTAAAAGGTTCGCAAATAATGTTTTCAACTTTCAGAATTTCTATAAAGTTGTCATTTCCAATTCTCGTACATATTTTTTTCCCCGCAAGAAAATAGAATGCGTGTTAATTTTCACTCGTATTTCAAACACTCGGATATAAAAAGGTCTCGTGGGCTGGCACACAAAATCATCTTCATTGGAATTCTTACAAAAAGAGCGAAGCGTCTCGGACAGATCGAGACTGATTCAGCGTATTTTCCCGTTGACGTGGATGTTTTTTTTTTATCCCGAACGCCGGATTGGAAAGCCACGGCGAGGTGATCCCGCGCCAACTCGTCGTCGACTTCCGCNGTTTTTTTTTATCCCGAACGCCGGATTGGAAAGCCACGGCGAGGTGATCCCGCGCCAACTCGTCGTCGACTTCCGCGTCGGGAGAGTGACGACGACGACTGACACGCCGAACGCTAAACACAAGTAAGGAAATTTGCCCGGAGCTGGAAAATACGCGAGTGGCTGGAAATTAAGTACGTGACTGTTAGTCTGTCGCAGTCTTGTCGTTTTCACGTCACGACACGGACTACAGCAAAATCACATTTAACTAAGTACTTCGGAAAGCAGCTTGGGGAAACACCCCTCTAGGAATTGTATTTATCCCGAGGGTGAGTCAAGAGGTTGAGTGAGGTCTCGAGAGTCTATGCGGGTTATTGAGGTAAGCATGGAGCTGCGCCGGAGTGGAAGGGCGGGGGGAAACGGGAGATCCCCGAGAAAACCAGCTGACCAGCGGCATCATCCGCAACGATTCCCCTGGCCGGGGATTTAACCCGATCTGACTAACCGCTCAGCCACCGCGGCCCCCTTATCGTAAGGAAAACACTACATGGAGAATTTACAGTAACGTTGGCAGCAAATTAGAAAGAGTATTAGAAGTAGATCGGCTTCCAGTGAAGCCCAGAACCCAACTGTACGACACGTGCACTACTAAAATTTCCACAAAAATACGATTTATGTTGCGTATGACAGAAAAATGCATACATTTTGCAACACCGTAAACTTGTGGAAGAAATTGCCCCGTTTAAGTTTTTAAAAATGTGAATCAAAATTTAAGACTGTATACATTGTTTATGCTTTAGAAAACACATTTTATGAACCCTCTCTTTTTTTTCATCAAGCAAAACCATTATGTTATTACGTACTCTGGTTGTATAAAAAATTGTAATATTGCATACAAAAATATTTAACAATTGATTTTATGCATATCCAACTAAGCTACGAAATATGCTAAATGTATATAAAATAAATTATTAAAAATAATTTATTTGCATTTAACCATACAGTAATAATTCTTCTTGCCCTGAGGCCCTAGTTACATTTTCCTTTCAGACTTTTTTAAAATCCTTTAACCACCTTTTAAAATAAATATTGCCATGTAAGTAATAAACACCGCGCTTGTAATTCCACCACACTCGGAAGTTAACGTCTGCGGCTAAAATTTCAAAAGGAGAGGGCTTTCAAAAGTGCCCACTTTACCGTGGACAACGTATAATTAATTTTTTAAACAATGAAATAAGTAAATTCTATCAGAATGTCGCACAGTATTACGAAATATATGTATANGTATAATTAATTTTTTAAACAATGAAATAAGTAAATTCTATCAGAATGTCGCACAGTATTACGAAATATATGTATATGTTTACTACTTTCGTATGCAACGTATATAGGGCTACCTGTTTTTCGTGGTAATATTTCCACGGATGCTAAACTTTAATATCCTATGTGTAGACTTGTAGTTTTCCTTGCANTGCTACACGATATTAGGCAGGTGTACCAGCTTTTTTGGCTCTTCATTGTATAATAATAAAATACCTAAATTAGATAATTTTCATTGAAATAATATGCTATGAGTTACATGAATAAATCTTTACAATCACTCTATGAAATGAGTTTACAAATTAAAAAAAAATTGCTTAAAATAAGTCCCTTTTGCGTATTTTTATTTGTATCAGTGTATAATTTTTGTTTGTAAAATCAATTTAGCTCAGTAAACCTTAAAGTTAATTAAAACCTGACTTTTCATTCACGCTTGTTAAATTTTCCGTGGGCTAAATGTTTTCATTTATTTTATTTGTATGTTCCAAAAACACTATACCTAATTGTGATTTTGACACGTTATGACTAAAAAACTATGGTATCCCTAAAAAAATGTATGCGGGGAAAGAGCACTTAAAATAACGTCTACAAGTTGAACAAATATAAAATAATATTTTTTTTTTAGTTCATTTTTGGCGAAACTGTTAGACGTGACCCCAGTATGTTCACCTAAAAGGAAACACGTCAGTCAAGGACGGGATGGCACTTTGAAGATATCACACGTGTTATAAATATTATTTTGGAGTCCTCCAGTATCCACGTAGACAACTTACCTAGACTGATGTCTCTCCGTATTACCCGGACTATAGAGAAACTACGATGCGAGCCTACACTGAACCTTGCTACACACTTTCCACGGCTGAAAGTCCCGTAGGTACAGGCAACACGGAGATGATGTTGCTCGTCAGTTCAGAGCCGTGCGCGTAGCGGCGATGGGACACTCGATGCACGTGGTAGAGTCGCCCCTATCGCTATTGTGCTTCTGGGCCTCAAAAATAGCTCCGGGTGGGCCAGGCAGTGTATATAGCCGGCAGGCAAAAAGCTGCACCTCTTTAGATTTGTATATATTTTTTTCTTGAGACCCTTGAATGTTACACCTACGGAATATATATATATATAGCCAATTTAAACGTTATGCACACCTATTATAAAACCTGATTTCAATCCACAATATCAAAATTATTTATTATAATAATATGTCATCGTCTATTTTCGTCATGGAAAAAAAAAAGGAGAATACTACCCATTAAACTTTTACAGATTACAAGTCTCCATTCATGAAAACTCTAATCAGGATTTTTTTATTACATCTCAAGTAGTTTATAATGTATTACGTACAATAATTTGAAAATGCCATTTTTTTATGGACGCGTACCTCCTCCTTAGCAATTATTGCAAGTCTGTAGTTCTATTACGTTTTCTTTCTCATTTTCCAAACTGAATCACTTGATAAGTATTTTCCTGTTTTTCGTGGTAATATTTCCACGGATGCTAAACTTTAATATCCTATGTGTAGACTTGTAGTTTTCCTTGCATCGTTTCTTTACTTACTTGGTTGAGNGTATAGGTTTACTACTTTCGTATGCAACGTATATAGGGCTGCCTGTTTTTCGTGGTAATATTTCCACGGATGCTAAACTTTAATATCCTATGTGTAGACTTGTAGTTTTCCTTGCATCGTTTCTTTACTTACTTGGTTGAGCGGAGCGCGTGTTGTTGGGCTTCTCACGCCCCTCGTCACAGTTTGTCTGGTACCAAGCGTTCAAGGGAACTCGAGGCCGTCCTTCGTCCTTATGGCGTTGTGGCGTGTACTCGGGTTGCACACACCCCCGCGTGATCCGATCCAAGGACACTGCCAGGCGGGGAGTCTGACTTGGGCGGTGCATCTGTCAAATGATAACGCAGGTGTCCTGAGGCCAGTTCAGCGGAGACAGAAACCTCGCGTGGAGCAGAAGGGCAAAAGCTGGCTTGATCCCGACCTCAGTACGTGTTGGGACTGCGAAAGCACGGCCTATCGATTCTTTTGGCTAGAGGAGTTCTCAGCAAGATGTGTCAGAAAAGTTATTTTTGGGGGAAGAGAGTCTGCTACATGAGTGAGCAATTCAGAAGTAAGTTTCTCTGATACTGACCGTCCGTGATTCGTAGGCAGACGAATAATACGCGTAACGATTCGAATGCTCCAATCACGAAAGTGGTTCTGAACCGAAGTGTTTTGGAACCCAACTTGTCCTGCAATCTTTTCCTAATACATAAATTGTACGTTTCATACGATTTTGGTAGTGTGTGTACTACTTTTGCAATTGGCTCTGCCTGTTTTTGTACAGTCAGGTGCAGTGGCTTATTGGAAGCCACTCTCACTTTTCCTTGAACAGAGGTGAAACAGCCGCCCATAACGCGAACCACCATCGCGCACATCAGCGAAGTTGCGACGCTGGACAGCAAGACGTCGGAAGGCAGCGCCGTCCGCCAATCAGCGCCTGGGAACCCGCTCGCTAGCCGGCAGCCCAGCCAATAGGGAAGCTCTGGAAGCATGCGACAACCAGTCAGAGACGAGGTTCGTTCCCAGAGCCTCGCGCAGCCAATCAGAGGATGCCTACGCACACATCAAAGGAACCATTCAATCCATGTTGTCTCTCCGTACTTATTTACACTGTGATGAAATAGCCTATTGCATAGGCCTAATTGATAGATACCTGAAGAATTCGCGGATTAATTTCGGGACAAGCTAGAATTCAAAAACACGTGCGTTTATATAACTTAAGCCATTGGTTCACACGGTGTTTGACACCTCCTGGAGGACAGTGTCCAATTGTCGCCTTCCACTGTCACGGCAGACAACCAATGCGCTGTTGATATTTACATATTTGTACATAAGACTGTAGAGTCTAGCCTGCAGGTCATAGAACTCGCGAATGTTTCAGGTCTCTACTAATTGATGCTTGGGGGTGGTGGGTTAGATTCCCCCCTATAACCAGTTCACACAACCACCGTATCCAAGGTGGTGGATAAGCAGGGACGCGCGATTTCCGCTAAGAGATCTCAGGACCAGTTATATTACATAACATTTTGGCTCAGATCCACTTTCCTGATTCGATGTTTTACGTGTCACGCGTCTTGGGTATCTGCGCGCGAATCACAGACGTGCACTATTGAAGTTTCCCAACTCTGATTGGCTAGTCAAGGACGAAGACGTCTTCTCGCAAACACATGTCGCCAATAGCCGAAAAGAAACTGCCGGTGTCCCGCAGAGTATTGAAATCCAGCATGTGCGGAAAATCTTCTCGCGAAATTCGGGCGTCCCGATGGATAAGCAAGGCCACGTGTTTTTCGCGAAAAGATTTATGCACATGCTAAGATTTCAATTTCTCACGTGCCGGTGTGCGAGTTTCCTTCTCGTACTGACTTCGAGTCCGCGCGAGAAGACATTCTCTACTGGGCCAAGCAGGAAAAATGTTACCCAGACATTGGACGCCCGTGATTGGCTGGCAGGCACCCAAGAAGCGTGCGAGTTGAAATTATCCAAACTTGATATTGGTTCTGAACTAACGTGTTTCGGTGTACAACTAGCCGTGGGATCTTTAAACGAAAAGCAGGNTCCAAACTTGATATTGGTTCTGAACTAACGTGTTTCGGTGTACAACTAGCCGTGGGATCTTTAAACGAAAAGCAGGTAGTCCTTATCACTGACAAGGAGTTTAGTAGCCTATGTAATATAATTACGCGTTAAAAAAAAACAATAGGGGGTGATATTTAAATCGGGAATTTTTCAGTTGCGGAAACTTTTATCCCCAAGTTTTGAGCTTGGCGCCGTGTTGTCCTTTCACTTTTGTAATTACTGGGGAAGGCTGGGTCAAACCATNTCCAAACTTGATATTGGTTCTGAACTAACGTGTTTCGGTGTACAACTAGCCGTGGGATCTTTAAACGAAAAGCAGGCAGTCCTTATCACTAACAAGGAGTTTAGTAGCCTATGTAATATAATTACGCGTTAAAAAAAAACAATAGGGGGTGATATTTAAATCGGGAATTTTTCAGTTGCGGAAACTTTCATCCCCAAGTTTTGAGCTTGGCGCCGTGTTGTCCTTTCACTTTTGTAATTACTGGGGAAGGCTGGGTCAAACCATNTATCCCCAAGTTTTGAGCTTGGCGCCGTGTTGTCCTTTCACTTTTGTAATTACTGGGGAAGGCTGGGTCAAACCATTGCAGAATGATTTTACCTAACGCTGTGACGGTGATTGAACGTGAAAACCATTCTCTGGGCCGATCATCCACCGTCTCTCCAAGATGTGTGAGAGGAGTGGTTCACAACGGTCGCTACAGGCGGTTAAGGTTTAATTCGGCCCTTTTGAATTGCAAATGTAAACTTGCAAACCTGCTCGACGGAGGGTAAACGACAGGCATGGGAGGCAGGTAGGTAGGAAGAGTCACGGACTGCTCGAGAACGCAGAGTGGAACAGTCGCTCATCCCGCAAACTACAGCCGAGCACGCCAGCCAAGTGGAGACGCCGGCCGGGAAAAAATGTTGGAATGCCGTTTGCCAATCCGCGGCGCACAGTAGCCAATCAGAAACAACCTCAGTTCCCAGAGCCTCGCGCAGCCTATCAGATGATGGGTGCGGCCACATCAAAGGAGCCGCCGTGCCCCTTCGTCGCGGTGTATATGTCGCCGGGACATGATANCAGATGATGGGTGCGGCCACATCAAAGGAGCCGCCGTGCCCCTTCGTCGCGGTGTATATGTCGCCGGGACATGATAAAACCGGAGATTTGATCAAATCCCTAAGGTAGATGATCAATTCACGGAAGATGTTAAAGTTACAACTCTGTGGGGTGATTCCCCTAAAGAAAGTAAGTGATTTGATCAAGTCCCTTAACTGTTTTAGTGAAAAGATGTTATACTTGAAGCTGGAAGCCTCGTTACCTATAACAAATTGCCGGCGAGTCTTGAAATGACCCTAACACCAGTAGTGAACCTTCCTGCTGACGCTGGGGCTCGGCCACGGTGCGTCATTTATGGCTACGCTTTGGGCGAGTCCTGGCTTCTTTATTTCATCTTTTTATTAAGACAGTTAAGGGACTTGATTAAATCACTTACTTTCTTTAGGGAAATCATCCCACAGAGTTGTCATTTTAACATATTTCGTGAATTGATCATCTACCTTAGGGATTTGATCAAATCTCCGGTTTTATCATCTCCCTGCGATATATATATANCGGTGCGTCATTTATGGCTACGCTTTGGGCGAGTCCTGGCTTCTTTATTTCATCTTTTTATTAAGACAGTTAAGGGCCTTGATTAAATCACTTACTTTCTTTAGGGAAATCATCCCACAGAGTTGTCATTTTAACATCTTTCGTGAATTGATCATCTACCTTAGGGATTTGATCAAATCTCCGGTTTTATCATCTCCCTGCGATATATATATATATATACATATATATATACATATATACATATATATATATATATACATATATATATACATATATATATATACACATACTTACTCTGTGTTAGGGTTTGAAGTGTCGTCGACAGCGAGGTCATTAGAGATGGAAACATGCATGAGAGGAGGTTGGCACCAGCTGGGTCTTGCTGCGCTAGCCGTCTGATAGATCCTGAGGCTCCGGACAGCCACTTGTCGGAACGCCAACCAACGCCTAGTAACTCACTCGCCAGCCGGAAGTCCAGCCTATAGAGAACGCGCAAAAGGCAATCAAGACTCGAGGTTCGTCACAGAGTCTCGCGCAGTCCAATCGGAGAACGGGTTCTTTTCTAACCTACTCTAAAACTAAGTGCTATATGTTAGTCCACGGTAGGAACGGGATTATTGCGTCTCAGGGCTAACCCCTTACGCTTACAAGGGAAGGAAGATCATGCAAGGAGACGTGCATCGCGGCTAAGGGGATTGGGTTCCCATGGCCGAGTTTGGCCATGAGAAAACCTCCCTAATGTACTTATAGTTAAACTATATCTAGAAGAGAAAGGGGAAAAACGGCGCAGGCACCGTAAAAGCCCTTTCGACAGGAAAGAATTAAAAATAGTTACATGCATTTTGAGAAAATGCTACAGGAGAAAGATAGGTGGGTACCATGCTCTTTATTATTGTGAGAGGAGAAACTAGTAGAGAGGTGGCGGGGCATCTTTCTTTGTTTGGCGCTGGTTTAACCAGAGTGATGTGGGGTTCACGCCCACACCAAGGTAACGCGACACGTCATTTCGTTTCTGTATACTTACATATTCTGTGGTATTACTACGGTGTAGATAAGTACTCGGAGACAGACGGAATGGCGTGGCGGCTATTTGACGTGTGCGTACCCATTCTCTGATTGGGTGCGCGGGGTCCTGGGAACAAGCGCTGTCTTACTTGTTACCGCACGAGGCCAACGGTTCCCTATTGGCTCGGCTGCCCATAGACTAAAGATGAAGTAGACGCAGACCGATTATTCGTCTTCTGCGCATGNGCGCTGTCTTACTTGCTACCGCACGAGGCCAACGGTTCCCTATTGGCTCGGCTGCCCATAGACTGAAGATGAAGTAGACGCAGACCGATTATTCGTCTTCTGCGCATGCGCCCAACATTGACCTACCCCCAAAGGATCACTACCGCCAATGGCACACGGTCAACAGTGACGAACGTGTTTGTTTGTATCTTAATGTTTAAATGACAAGCACTATTATATTAATAAAATACTTTTAAAAGTTTTAATTTAATCAAAAATCATTACAAATTGGCTGGAAGAAGTATAAAAACATCTCGAAGCACTTGCCTTCTGAAAAGTATTATAACCTCAAATTCAATCCACGCTGTTTTCGCTAGACGTGTTGGCAGAACGTCAGTTCAGTGTTGGGACACGGAGATATGTAGGTTGTGTGCAGTTAGCGAGATCGGTCTGCCTCATCTCTAGTGTACAGGGCTGCCAACTGGCGAGTAGGTCACCAGGCGCCGACAAGCGAACCAAGCTCCAGTATTTTGCCGGCCAGTGACGCTGCTTTGCTGGCGTCTGTGATTGGATTCTGCGGTACAAGCGNGAACCAAGCTCCAGTATTTTGCCGGCCAGTGACGCTGCTTTGCTGGCGTCTGTGATTGGATTCTGCGGTACAAGCGACAGTTTCACCGCTGCGGTACACACTGTTCGCGAATAACTGAGCACTACCGCATCCAACCATAGGAAAACGTCACTGCCAATATCTGCGCGCATTTTAACGGGCTTCGCTNATAACTGAGCACTACCGCATCCAACCATAGGAAAACGTCACTGCCAATATCTGCGCGCATTTTAACGGGCTTCGCTGACTGGAAAACGTCCAGTTAAGTTGGTAACGAAGGTGAGGAAATAGTTACACGTCTTCACATTGAATTAGAAGTGGTAGGAAAACATTTGTAGATACCGAAATTATTAATTTTGTTTTCTTTTTTTTATGCATATAAGTTAAAAAAATTATTATTTGTGAGAATAGTTACTTTTCTAATAATTTCACATTTGCACTTCACCCACGCACTAATAAAGTTATCAGTCCCGTGGCAATAATAATATTACTTATGGTTATAGCCACTGACTTTTCACGTAAAAATCGGAGCACACAGTAGACTTCAATACTATATACACACCTCAGCTGTTGTTAGACCTCCATTGGCTGCTGGTGCCGTGTCCGTCTTTGACCGAGCCACTCAGGACTAAGTAACTCCGACACTGAACCTTCATGATTCGTGCGCAAACGGTTAACACGGGCCAGAACATTTTTTAGCCAATCAAAGAAACTGGACGACCCTACAGTGCTTTGGACTGTATCTTGTCTCGAAATATTTTCGCGAAATATCACTGGCCCTACCTATGGTTGAAGAACAAACAAAGTGCATACAAGAAGATCTTAATCAGAGGTTTTAAAAGGGTTCCAGTTTACTGTGAACAGCCTGTACTCCGTGGTGCTACGGTCCAACGTACAGTCACTGCGCTATAAAAAGGGTGTCGAGTACCGTTACGAGTGGCTGAATGAGCTCGGCGGGCGGGCGGGCCGGCTGACAGCGAGCAAGAAGACGGTCGCCACGAGAGCTGGCTGACCGAGTAACGGTATCTCGGTGTGCGCTCTCTCAGGGCGGCCTTCCATGACGTTATTCCGAGATAAGAGTCGAGTAACAGAGAGTAACAGCTGAGGGAAGCAGAAGTAAAGTTGGGTTCAGAACGAGCATGATGTCAATAGCAGTCTGTATTTACAAATACGTCATGATTAAGCAACCAATGTACATTCGAAAAGGTTTTTTTGTCCATTTCCCCAAATTCTCTTTCTTTTTTCAATACATTGGTTGTAAACACAAACAGCTTTACTTGCGAAAAATTATTCACGGGCATTACATCTTGAAATATAACCTTTATAAAAATTAACTTTTAAATAAAAATACGAATTCTATCACTTGTCATTATTAATTTTCCCCACGAGTTTCTGTAAACAGAATGTCCATATTTCCCTAAAATGTGTTTAGGTCTACTGAACTTTCCGCCATTTTCAGATTAGCCTTCGTCACTCGCAAGATGCTCAGAGTGATTACTCTGCAGTTTTAGGGCACGCATCGCCGAGAGCGAGTGAAACATTTACTCGAATAATAATAATAATAATGGCGTGTGGGGAGTGCACCCAGGGCAAGGCAACACCCTCCGAGTGACTGTCTTTCCAGCTGGGACCCGTAGGTGACCGTCATCCCCGGGCATAACAGAAGTGAGACCCTAGAATGTAGCGGCGGGGGAAACGGGAGTACCCCGAGAAAACCCACCGGCAAGAGGCATCGTCCAGCACGATTCCCACATGCGAGGATCCGGGAGTGAACCCGCCGGGGATCGAACCCGGATCGCCGTGGTGGGAGGCGAGCGCCCTGGACACTGCGCCACCGCTGCCCCTACTTACTCGAAGTGTTTTGGGGGCAGCGAGTTAACTCGCAGAGCAATGCCGCCAACGCCGTCCAGGCGAGCAGGGCTCCTCCGTCAAGCCGGGGTTTACCTCGAGTTGCTTCGCCAGCCGCCGTGGAGGTGCGTCCGCGCCTCGGGCAATGGCCGTGTGCAGGAAGGAGTTGCAAGCCAAGCCCTCTTCTCACGGTCGTGGCTTACTTTCAGGCTGTCACTAACATTACGTGCATTTATCTATAGGTAGGGGCAGTGATATTTCGCGAAAATATTTCGAGACAAGATGCAGTCCAAAGCACTGTAGGGTCGTCCAGTTTCTTTGATTGGCTAAAAAAATGTTCTGGCCCGTGTTAGCCGTTTGCGCACGAATCACGAAGGTTCAGTGTCGGAGTTACTTAGTCCTGAGTGGCTCGGTCAAAGACGGACACGGCACCAGCAGCCAATGGAGGTATAACAACAGCTGAGGTGTGTATATGGTATTGAAGTCTACTGTGTGCTCCGATTTTTACGCGAAAAGTCACTGGCCCTATGTATACCTTGTACATGGTAAACCGAACAATTCTAAAAGCCCTTCTTAAGATCTAATTCTATGTACATCACCTTTTCTTCCGCCATGTGTAATCCTAATGTCGCCATGGGCTCGAACACATTATTCATGCGTGTGTCGAGTGAAACTGTGGAATTATCACGAAAGAAAACATTTTACAAATGTATAAATTCATACACTTATATGCATCAAAAGAAATAATTTTAGTATTCATAAATGTTAACTTAGCCCTTTTAATTAAACTTAAAGAATCAGAACTACTTCCTTCCCGTTGTTACCAACTTCGCCAGCCGCATGTTAGTTAATGTTGCCGTTGAAATATACACAGGCAGGAGCACTGACATTTTTCCAAGGTTGATTTCAGAAACGCTTAAATAACCGTGAACAGCCTACAATTATTCGCAAGAATAATTTTCCCAGATTATTTCTTTTTAACATTTTCGCTTTATTTTCGGGAATATACTTAGAAAATAGCAATATATATATTTTTTTTAATTATAAATTTTTAAAATTTTCCGCTTTTTCCCCGTGAATATAATTGGGGAAATAATTGCATTATTTACTAACCGAAACATCTAAATGCGGCACACACAGCCTTGCATTATCCGCAGTGTGCGAATCAGTTGCTAATTTCCTTATTCCCTTGCTTATTTCCTTACATGTTGATTGATGCGACAAATCGTTTCCACATGCGGATTATAGTGATGAAATTTAATTAATACTTCATATGGAAAGTAAGATAAGATATACTGACTAAGATGTACTGACTGTAAAAACCCAGGTTTTCGATGTAGCACAAAATTTCATGTCGCCCTTGGTGTACTTAAATAACAAATAACACTGCAGTTTGGTTATAACCACGACTATCTAATGTCTGAGTTTATATCCTATAAGCTAGTACATGTTTCCGCCACCAGGTATCAGGCACTTTTCTGGAAAACCCAAATCTCCATTAGTCTCGGGAGTTCACTAAAAGAAGCGCCCCCCCCCCTTACCTGCTAAAAGTTTAGTTCGCACCGTGATTATCCGGGATTCAAACACGGAACATCGTAACCAAAATATGATGATGAGCTGATGAGGATCAAGTGAAGTGGGGAGCATGAAGCAGCGCCGGAATGAAAGGGTGAGGGAAATCGGAGATCTCCGAGAAAACCCGCCAACCAGCGGCATCGTCCGGCACGATTCCCACATGCGAAAATCCCGGAGAAACAGCGCTGGTAATCGAACCCGAGGCAAGTAGTCTGGCCACTACACCACCGCGGCCCCTTGGGAGTTTACACGATTTTTTAAAATTTCATAGTACGGTTTCAGTAGTGCTGAATAAACAGCCAATTATCCATAGCTAGAGACCTGAAAAATTCGTGAGTTCAACGACCTGCAGGCTGAACTCTACACTTTTATGTACAAATATGCCGATGTCAGCTGCACATTGGATGTCTGCTGTCGCAGTGGAAGGCGACGATCGGGCCAGCGTTCTCTAGGAGGTGTCAAACATCGTGTGGTCCAATGTCTGAAGTTATACAAGCACACGTGCTTTGAATTCTAGCTTGTCCCAAAATGAATCAGCGAATTTTTCAGGTCCCCATCCGTAGCGTAAGGCCAGCAGAGGTTAATGCACTAAGGTAAGGTCGGTGGAGTTTGGCTACAAAACTTCACGACTGGATATACATTACTTCAGAATTACAACACTTCGTCCGACAATTACGATTGGGCCGCTTCTTTCTTTGCACGTAGTAGCTGTGCGCATACCCAATCACGGAAGTCCTTTTGTGCAGTAACCGTGAGTGGCTCCGCCAGAAGGAAAGTGACTACTCACGGCCACAGCAGTCAATGATTAAAAAAAAAACACCAGGAAGTGACTACGTGGTGTATTGAAATCCACCTTGCACTCAGAGATTATTTCGCGAAAAAATTACCGCCTCTGTGCAGTCAGCTCCACTGGCGGTTGGGACTACTATAGAAGTCAGTCTTCTATACGAGCCGATGTTGGTTTGTACATTCCCACTTACCAGCGTCCCTCAGGGTTGCCGGATATTCGGAAAAGGAAAATCAGTAACATGTGTTGGCGACATTGCTTTCTCGACTCATCCTAAATGAACAAATGCTTTTTTTTACATGCCCAACAGAGACACATTCAGCAAACCAAACTTGCATGCTAATACATATGGACACCCGAATTTCGCGAAAAGTTTTCCGCACATTCTAGATTTCAGTACTCTTGGGTGGAGGGGGGTTACCAGCAGTTTATTTTTGCTTATTGGCGACGTGTCTTCATGAGAAGACATTTTCGTCCTTGACTGGCCAATCAGAATGAGGAAACTTCAATACCGCAGTTCTGCGATTCGCGCGCGGATACCTAAGATGCGTAACACGTGAACCATCCAATCAGGAAAGTGGATCTGAGCCAAAGTGTTATGAAATCTTTTTTTGCAAAAATCTCGTGTCGCTACTAATACGTTTACTAAATAGGGACAAATTGAACATATTTTTAAATTTCGAAAATACTTTTTGTTGGTTTTATTCGATGTTTCTTTTAATAAAAAATACGTTTTCTGTTATGTCCTTTGGGACTATGGAAATATAATTATTTAAATGCCAAGAGTGTGTTTTTGAAAATTATACAAATTTCTTCAAAGGATGCTACAATCACTAATTTGTAATCGCATTAACTGTTGCTTGGTTGTGCAGTTGATCTTAAATATCGGTACATTGGGCGCGCTGTTCACGGACAAGAACAGTACGCGGAACAAATATGAGCAAATTCTGAATGGCTCTGGGCAAATCTGTACGTCTGGCAACACGTCTGATTGGCCCAAATTACAACGGACATTCTTGTCATACTGACAAGTTTCATTATTGGCTGACGGGTCGGCCAATGACTTGGCGAGTTGACTCGAGTCCCAGTTAAAGACACTTGCCTTGTATAACGTGATGTACGGTCCATCATGTTCATGTGAAAAAAAAAATTGTTTTGGAAAAATTACAATTGATATGACTAGGGCCAGTGACTTTTCGCATAAAAATCGGAGCACACAGTAGACTTCAATACTGTATACACACCTCAGCTGATGTTACACCTCCATTGGCTGCTGGTGCCGTGTCCGTCTTTGACCGAGCCACTCAGGACTAAGTAACTCCGGCACTGAACCTCCGTTATTCGTGTGCAAACGGTTAACACGGGCCAGAACATTGTTTAGCCAATCAAAGAAGCCGGATGACCCTACAGTGCTTTGGACTGTATCTTGTCTCGAAATATTTTCGCGAAATAACATTGCCCCTAGATATGGCACAATGCTCATGTAAGATCAGTACAAAACCTAGTGGTTCAGTGAAGCATATCTGTCCGGGCTTCTTCTTCAAGGATGGAGAGATCTTCATACGAGTCTTGGCCGAGCTGGACTCGGGTATACTCCTCTGAGTGTTAAGTGCCGACCGAACCTCTCGGCTCAGCTGCCGACTCCACTGGTGGCTGCAAGGTTGCATCTGGGTTCGTCGCGCCTTCCAGTGCACCGCGCCCGTCGAGCGTGTCTCCTCGCCACGCCCACGGGCGCCCAGTTGGCCAACACCGTACGCCCGGAAGTGAATCTCTCTCCTCCACGAGCTTATTAAACAAGTCGAGTTCCTACGCCCGAGTGCATGGCCAGAGCTGCGTTACCGTGACATTTTCGTTGCCCTTGAAGACTGAACCCACGCGAATGCATTCACATGGCTTTTTTCTGGGGCCGCAGTGGCGCAGCGGCTAGAGTGCTCGCCTCCCAACAAGGCGAACCGGGTTCGAATCCCGGTGGGGTAGCCCCCGTATTTTCGCATGTGGGAATCGTGCCGGACGATGCCGCTGGTCAACGAGTTTTCTCGGGGATATCCTGTTTCCTCCGCCCTTTCATTCCGGCGCCGCTCCATACCTCGCTTCAACCTCGATGTTAAGAACTGCCTTAATATATTCTCTCTCTCTTTTTTTATTCACCCCGTAATTGATACCATTTCCTAATACACTGTAGTTCTAATAAATATGCCTTTATTTCATATCCTCCTTTGGTTCATAACTCATTTGGTTCATACCTTTAGTATACCCCTCATTGCTGTGCAGTGACGTATGTCCAAAATTATAGTTATTTTAGAAGCATTATGTTTTCCTATTTCGAATAACTGCTTTTCAAAAAATATATGGACGGTTGTGAAGCACGAGTAGCCTTTTAATTATCTATCAATCTACGAAAATAATCAGCAGACACAAACAAAATTTCAGACATTTTTTGAAAACGTTCTGGCTTTTTTATAATACAATAAATTCTTTGCGTTTCATGTTAGGAGACGACGTATTCCACTTATTTTTATCGTCATTTCGTATAGTATGTTACTCGAAGATTTTATGAAGTTAGTAATTAATTTCTTTATCTGTTGTGATAATGTTTGTGGTATTCCAACCCAAGATCCAGAAAACTTAGCGAGCTATTTATTTATGTCATGATACTCTGAGTGGAAAGCTAGGAAATTGAGTAATTTCTCAATCATTAGTTTAGTTTAAATTTGCCGAGTTTAAGAAAACTTAAAGCATTAATTTTCTAATTAGAGGCACAGTCTGACTTATAGAGCACCAAGTACTCCGTCTTAAATAACGCATTTACTTTAATTAAAACCTTGACAGTCCCTTCGAAATTAAGGATATATTTTTATTTTTATTAACTGTTCTAACGTTTCCGCTCTACGCTAAAAGGGAGACGGAATAGCGACCATACCAACGTAAATTTCCATCTATAGGTCCACCCAGTATTTTAACTTTGAATCTGGTGGTTCAAAGAAACCTTAATCGCCCGTAAATAATTTAATGTACTAACGTTACAGTTTTTCCCTTGCTCAGGAGACGTTATGATTTATGGCGGCGAAAGCCCTGGATCCTCGTGCGCACGAGTATAAAGAAAATTGAAGACGAAACCCTTCGATCTCTTGAGAAAAATGCGGCACAGCTGGTTTACAGTAAAACGAACACTTTTGAAATCATCCTTGGAGAAAAAGCCCCTGCCCGAAATTACATAACGTTAACACTGACTTGCTTTGGCAGCTAGTAAAGAAATGTAGGTCATATTGACTTCTTTCTGACAATAAATATTCAGGTTTGGGGGCTCTAGCGATTCATTTTTATTTTGTCAGCGTGCTTGTAAGAATAACCATGGCATTAAAATAATAGTATTGTTTGTAATAATTTTCGGAAAGGGTGCAGTTAAAACGGGACCGATTATGCCGCCTACCTTCGGCTTGCACACCGGGTGTGCTCGTTAAATAAACGCAAAGATAAAAAAAAGAGCCGTGGAAAGTTTGGTGAAACTGATGGTGTTTTTCTTTATCCCATGTCTTGAACGCTTCGTTCGCATGGTACTTGCGTTCCAAGCTAAGAGAGAATATTTTAGTACCTTCAAAGGAAAAAACAGGGGTTATTCACTTCCATGAGATAAGTGTCTCAGTTATCTCAGAATTTAGCTACCTTATTTCAGTTACGTTCTATATGTGTGCTCTATCGGAGCTTGTAAACACGACGGAACTGTGGACTGGAGTAATCGTCGAAAGGGGCGTTCTTTTCAAAACAGTCTAACATGCTGTTCGACTGCGTGTGGCAATGACTGGGAGTGACATAGGTATCTCAGAAGTTATTATTTTGACAGCTCCTAGATATTAGATACACACGGTTAATGATTACTTGGATCAATCTTACCAATGACATTAGTTTACATCACAAAATTAATTTTGAAATTATATACATAAAACTTTATAAAAGAAACTGAAATACGAGGACACGCTCTACTGTGTTTTTTTGATTTCACAGTACCTGTTAAATCTCACTATTTCATTTTTAAGTCATAAAAATTTTTAATTTAAGTTTGCGATTAATGTGGGTTTGAAAATAAGCTGTGTTCAGAATTACTTCCAGTGGGATTATTTTAGGCACGCAAATAATTAAATTTTCTTACACCGCTATTAGGAGACATTTAAATTGGAATTTTTTATATCGTTTTATTTATATAAATAAAGGACATTAAAATAATTAGTATCGTTATCCATTTTTCTGAAGGAAAATATTTAATTTCATTATTGAACTTAGCGATTTATTTTAAAAAAATACGATTTCGTTCTTAAATATTGCTCTAGCGAATTATTTTGCAATGGATTACGTCGTAAAAGGGGAGGAGGTAATTACATGCGACAATGAGAGTGGAATACGCAGCCAGTTTGGCTATAAGGTGTGTTCGCTAACATTTCTGACAAATACGAACAGCTGACACGGATACACTTTTTAGTAATTACGTTGAATAAGAATTGCAGATGTTTCTGAGNTACAGGATAATGAGAGACTCGTATAACGGGCAAACCCATTCCGTTGTGACATTTCAACATGAGTTGTGCCAACGCCATTCTAACGCGGTCGAGGCTGAACTCGAGCAACTTCTTCCCACTCATCTTTTTAAATTACTTCACTCGTCTCGTCCACTTGCATTCCTCGTTTGTATTTACAGCTTTGCCGTACCCAAACAAGGGATTAACCGTTCTGCAACTTAACGATTCAGTTTGAGACAGTTTTATTTCTTATGCAGGTTTTAAAAGTTGGACTTGGCCACGCAATATTAAAGCGTCTGCAAATTTACGTCATCATTATTGAGAAAGCGCGAATGGCAAAGTATGTTCTTTAAGTTCTCAACTTTCTACAGTTTCATTCCAATATTTATGGTTAATTTTCCATTCTATACAGGCACAAATATTTTAGTTATAAATTAGGAAGTTTAATGCAAATTATTTTCCAGTGCACTGTATGAGTGGAGAGTGGCAAGTTGACTGTTCAAGTAATGAGAAAACGTCAAATTCTATGAAAAACCGGATTGGTTCTAACTTTCACTGTCGAATTAGCACAGTTATAACGAATCTATCTGTCACTTGAAAATAACACTTTCATTCTGTAAAATCTTGTTACGCTGTGAAATGACGTATACCGAAAACAGCGACAACCACGTTAATTGAAACTACTATAGTTAATATTTAGAACGTATATTCTGAACTAAATTGAACTTAGATTAGTTTTTAGATGTAGAATATGTACATATTTTAAGAACATGAAGTATCTTCATATTCTAAAACCAATTGCTGTTTGCCATTGTATTTTTCCTTTACTACGCAAAATACAAGATTGGCTTTTACGGTGGCAAAGTAGCGGAGATGGTAAGAG
This sequence comes from Clitarchus hookeri, assembly GCA_002778355.1. NCBI lineage: Eukaryota > Metazoa > Arthropoda > Insecta > Phasmatodea > Phasmatidae > Clitarchus > Clitarchus hookeri. Next base: position 28,236 of record NQII01002415.1, on the reverse strand, counting down.
CGAGTGAAGAGATTTGGCCGATGAGGATGACTGAGGTGAGTATGGAGCAGCGCCGGAATGAAAGGGTGGGGAAACGGGAGATCCCCGAGAAAACCCTCCGACCAGCGGCATCGTCCGGCACGATTCCCACTTGCAGAAATACGGGAGAGGCCCCACCGGGAATAGAACCAGGTTTGCCTCGTTGGGAGGTGAGCAGTCTAACCACTACACCACCGCGGCCTCTATGCACGGTGGGAACAGGTATACATTAGTGACGAGTGAACCTCAAACATTTTTATTCTGGTTTACAGTTTAAGAAATATGCAAATGTCAGTGTCACCATTTTACAACAAATCTATTGGGGGATATGCCTGCGCGAACTCAATCTTCAGTTTATTTGTCGAGGTAGTTTGCCCTGGTGGCCGATTGTACACTGTACATGGTCAGAGCCAGACAATCGCAGTTTCACAGCTGTATTTTGGCAGCCTGTGTAGTTACCAAACACTTTTTTTTTTTTCAAAACTGACATGTAAATTTAGTAATTCTTCTGGCAATCCGTGAGCCAATATTGGGAACATGAGCAAAAAAACGGAAATAAGTTTACCATTTCTTTAATCTATGGGTAGGGGCAGTGATATTTCGCGAAAAGATTTCGAGACAAGATAGAGTCCAAAGCACCGTAGGGTCATCCAGCTTCTTTGATTGGCTAAAAAATGTTCTGGTCCGTGTTAGCCGTTTGCGCACGAATCACGAAGGTTCAGTGTCGGAGTTACTTTGTCCTGAGTGGCTAGGTCAAAGACGGACACGGCACCAGCAGCCAATGGNCCGTGTTAGCCGTTTGCGCACGAATCACGAAGGTTCAGTGTCGGAGTTACTTAGTCCTGAGTGGCTCGGTCAAAGACTGACACGGCGCCAGCAGCCAATGGAGGTGTAACAACACCTGAGGTGTGTATATGGTATTGAAGTCTACTGTGTGCTCCGATTTTTACGCGAAAAGTCACTGGCCCTATCTATGGGTCTATAATAACATTTCGTTATGTGCAACTGTGTCGTACTGGGAGAACGATTTGCTTACCTCGACAAAATTCGTTTGCAAAACGACCAGTTGCATAGGTACAGTTTATTCAGTCGGGTTTACTCACGCAGGTTTCGCTGACGCAAAAAAAAAGTTTCGATAGCCACGTTTATGTTTTGTAAAATGAACACAATACACTGTGCTACTGTTTAAATTTTTGTTAGCGAAAACATATTTAACTACTGAACTATTGGTTTGGATGTACACCAAAATGTTTAGTTGGGTCAGACAAAAAACCTCTCTTTTTCCGAGTGGCTTGCGCTGAGTTTTACGTCATTAAATGTAGGAGCGGCCGCCTAGAAAGGAACATTTATGCCGAACGTTTCCATGCGTCGCTGACCCCACTTGCTTATTGCACCCAGTTTGAATAGTATTAGTGAAGAAGTTTGAAGTGTGTCCCATATGTGTGTCTTTCCGCACATATTAATCAAAATAATTAAAAATAATTTCGAAAATAAATTTTAAGGTATTTTCGCCATTATTTTCAACAATAAGCTACGTGTGGAAATAACAAATACACAAACAACGCATACACCCTTACCTGTGTAAATATTCGACGAGAATTGTGGCTCTCCGCATGAAATCATATGGCTTATCCTATGAAAGGCGAGCTCGCATGCGATATGCAAATGAAGGTCGACCTTGTCGTCATTCCTCACTCAACACACACGTCCCGGCTGAGGATAATTTGTTCTGATTGCTCCCCTCCCTCTCTCCCGCAACCCCCCCCGTCTACAAAACTCACGTTTTGTGATTCGCAGTGTTTCGATCGGAGCACCTTCATCGTTCATTTGTTCATCTTGCACGCCGCAGTCTCTTGTGTAACAACCACGCCGCAAGTTGCAGCTTAGGAGTTCTTAAAATAAACTGAATGACGTAGAAAATTATTTCATGGAAGTCTGAAGTTTTTACTGCATTAATATTAAAAGTCGCCGGTATAGTATACGTATTGCGATAACGTTCTTTCTGAAATTACTACAAGAATGATACACTTTTATTTAGTATGAGAACTTGCTTCGCATGTTTTAAAACATAACGCTGTGCTGTCTCAAATAACATTGCAATATCGTGACAGTCAGTGAGTGGCAACTTGAGTATACGAAAAAAACAAAGTGCCATTTACAAAATCCCGTATCAACTGATGCACTAACGAACAAAAGTTAATATTACGTTGGCTATTCTGAGTGCACTGCCGACGCACATCAGACAAGCAGAAAACACGCGATAAGAAAGAGTTCCCAGATTAATTAATACATTTTATTTTACGTGGTCACAAAACAGCGATTGTTAGAGTTAAAAACTAAACTTCGTGATAAAGTAGTAATGTAGGGCCTATATGTGTTCAAAATGAAATGCACATTAAAACGATCCATACCAATGAAACGCAACTTCAAAACCTTGAGAGTTATTTTCCCATAGTATCCCCCCTCTCCATCCATGCTTTCCGTATGTAGTTGATATTAATTCCAAAAGTATACAGAGATATTGCATGGTATTGTTGAATTACTTTTTATAATAATTTGACTAAATATATTTCAAATTCGTGTCATTTCGAGCCAGTAATAGAAGAAAAGTCAACTTTTAAAAAGACGGGATCAAGAGGCTGGCTAACGTGCTGCTATCTGTTGAGTAACTCTCGGCTCACAACTCGTCCTGCCATCCATCATACGCGCCATCTGTCCGCTCTTTCCCGAAGCATTACCAGCCACAAAAAAATAGCTTTCGCGTGTAAAATAACAAATTTACGAACATTTACCAATAGTTTCATTTTTCCGCGAGCTCTGCATAGTTTAAAAAAAGTAACATATTTTCGTGCACAGCAATTTTGATTACTAGTAATTTCTATTGGGCCAGTAATCGTTCGTCTACATCCATTACACGCCATGTTCTTCTCCCGCAAACCCATTTCATTGTTCCGTGTTGTTACTATATTGCATTAATAAAACTTAGAAAGTGGGACGCGCATGAATAGTTTTTAAGCAATTATTACGTTATTACAAATCACATATTTCGAACTGTAACTGTTTAGTATCAGTAATAAAATTACTGCTTTGCAATATTCGTTGGTGAGTTGTTGGCGAATAAAAGTGCGTTGTCAATCAAGTATCCCGAATTGCTTTTAGTTCCAGTTATATTAGCTATGACGTCCAAAGTATGATACGAACTACAACTACCGTCTCACAAATTTTAACCCAAATTTGCTGTTTTGGACAAATTAAAAAAGAGTTAGCAAATATTTAATTTTGTGCAAGGTTTTATATTTTTACTTTTATAACCTACGAATTTTTTTTTAGACAGATGTCAGTCTAAAATACCTTAAAATATGTTTAGCGTTACAGTACAATGTCAAGTGGATTATCTGACAGTGTGTTAGTAAAATATACAGCCTCCACTTGACGCACCAGCTGATGGCGAAAGGATACATAAACGAAAGTAAAAATTTGACGCTACTTTCATCGAACCGTCAAAATCTTGCCAAGTTACATGATACAGAGAATATGTGATGGTGGGATGGGGTGGGGTGGGGTGGAGTGGAAAGATTTAGGCGGCACTTAACAGCGAGGTCTTTAGAGCCGATGAGGGTGAAGTGAGGTGAGTATGGANTGGAGTGGAAAGATTTAGGCGGCACTTAACAGCGAGGTCTTTAGAGCCGATGAGGGTGAAGTGAGGTGAGTATGGACCAACGTCGGAATGAAAGGGCGGGAGAAATGGGACATCTGCAAGAAAACCCACTGATCAGCAGCATTGTCTGGCACGATTCTTGTGGTGGTGAATTGGTACTTTCTATTGAGTTTTTTTGTCAATATCGAAGTCGTTAAAACGCAAATTACATTAATACGTTATAAATTTTGTAGATGAAATCACGTGNTGGAGTGGAAAGATTTAGGCGGCACTTAACAGCGAGGTCTTTAGAGCCGATGAGGGTGAAGTGAGGTGAGTATGGAGCAACGTCGGAATGAAAGGGCGGGAGAAATGGGACATCTGCAAGAAAACCCACTGATCAGCAGCATTGTCTGGCACGATTCTTGTGGTGGTGAATTGGTACTTTCTATTGAGTTTTTTGTCAATATCGAAGTCGTTAAAACGCAAATTACATTAATACGTTATAAATTTTGTAGATGAAATCACGTGNGTTTTTTGTCAATATCGAAGTCGTTAAAACGCAAATTACATTAATACGTTATAAATTTTGTAGATGAAATCACGTGACTGTTTTGCTAGCGAAAAATCGCCGATTGGGACACAGGATAAGAGCTGCGATTGTCATTTGTGTGTCTCACCTGAAGAAGGGGACAGATTTACGGCCCCGAAACGTCGTGAGGACTTATTGTTTTTTGTGTTGTTTTCGTCGCTCTGTCTTCTCTGTTGGTATGCCTATTATGTTCTCTGGTTATTTTTGTGGTTCCTCTGCTGTTCGTAGGGTTGATTTATTTGGTTTTATAATCTGACAAAGAATATCTTGGACTTGTGTTCCATTGTGGTGTTTGTCCTATTTTCGCGTGTGTTTTGAGTTTTATTGTTCAGCTGTGTACAACTGATGATGTTTNTTCCATTGTGGTGTTTGTCCTATTTTCGCGTGTGTTTTGAGTTTTATTGTTCAGCTGTGTACAACTGATGATGTTTTTTTGCACTGTTTTGTTTACCCGTGTGGCGTTTTCGTTTTCGTCATCGTATCGTCTTTTCTTTTGGTTTGCTTTCGTTGTCGGTCCTGTTTTGTAATAATAAGTTGTTCGTCTATCTTTTTNATGTTTGTACAACTGATGATGTTTGTACAACTGATGATGTTTGTACAACTGATGATGTTTGTACAACTGATGATGTGTGTACAACTGATGATGTTTGTACAACTGATGATGTTTGTACAACTGATGATGTTTGTACAACTGATGATGTTTGTACAACTGATGATGTTTGTACAACTGATGATGTTTGTACAACTGATGATGTTTTATGCACTGTTTTGTTTACCCGTGTGGCGTTTTCGTTTTCGTCACCGTATCGTCTTTTCTTTTGGTTTGCTTTCGTTGTCGGTCCTGTTTTGTAATAATAAGTTGTTCGTCTATCTTTTTNCCGTATCGTCTTTTCTTTTGGTTTGCTTTCGTTGTCGGTCCTGTTTTGTAATAATAAGTTGTTCGTCTATCTTTTTGTCGTTTTAATTATACAGGTATTTATTTTCCATTGACAAGGCAACAACCTTTCCTAATTATCTGTCTCTGGTGTTGTAAAAGGTTTTTTTTCGTCTTTCGTCTTGCTGGGTTCTGTGTGTGTGTGTGTGTGTGTGTGCGCGCGCGCGCGAGATTTTTATTTATTCTCATGGTTGGCAATGGACACAGTCCAATCAAACAACACGAATTCACCATNGTGTGTGCGTGTGTGTGTGTGCGCGCGCGCGAGATTTTTATTTATTCTCATGGTTGGCAATGGACACAGTCCAATCAAACAACACGAATTCACCATTGCTAGGGCCAGTGACTTTTCGCGTAACAATCGGAGCACACAGTAGACTTCAATAACATACATACACCTCAGCTGTTGTTATACCTCCATCGGCTGCTGGTGCCGTGTCCGTCTTTGACCAAGCCACTCAGGACCAAGTAACTCCGACACTGAACCTTCGTGATTCGTGCGCAAACGGCTAACACGGGCCAGAACATTTTTTTAGCCAATCAAAGAAGCTGGACGACCCTACAGTGCTTTTGGACTGCATCTTGTCTCGAAATATTTTCCCGAAATATCACTGCCCCTAACCATTGCTATTAAAATTCTAAGATAAAAAAAAAGGTAAGAATGTTAGCAAGCGATCGCCACCAACTGGCAACCGAACATAATTTAGTTTCCTCGACTTACGAATCGTTTGAACGGGATGCAGCACACGAACAGAAACACAAACCGAGACGACGACGTCCGGGGAGGCGATAACGCGAAGACTGTAATTTCAGCACTTGACGCCGGAACTGAGAAATGCGCGACGGGAAGAAGTGTGTAATCTGCTGGTTATTTACGAGGACCCTGCGCGTCCACTGTGTTCGTTACGCCCGCCGAGGAATGCGGCACCGAGCCCGGCTCCACGGCAATACAGCCGATTTGCATAATTCATCGCGATAGTTGTCGGCGAGGCGGAGTTATCTTAATTGATCTTCTGGCGCTCGGGTCGGACGGCTTAGCTTCGCCGTTTACAATACGCATTTCACACGGCGCTCGCCTTTTGGAACATGTTACTTCTTTATAATCATACTCGCCGAGCAGGTAAACCAACGTAATCGTCTCATTTTCACACCGTCTCCCGAATGTTTGAACAAATTATTTGGCAAGGAAACGTGACATCACGTGTGATATACTAACATTCTTTTCTAGAAATCATGGATGGTCAAGAGTTGACCATCATACGCAACGAATGTCTATTCGCGGTTTGTTCACACTTTTTAGATTAAACTTTTGAATAATAATAATGGCGTGTGGGGAGTGCACCCAGGGCAAGGCAACACCCTCCGAGTGACGGTATTTCCAGCTGGGACCCGTAGGTGACCGTCATCCCCGGGCATGACAGAAATGAAACCCTACAATGGAGCGGCGCTGGAATGCAAGGGCGGGGGAAACGGGAGTACCCCGAGAAAGCCCGCCGGCAAGCGGCATCGTCCAACACGATTCCCACATGCGAAAGCCCGGGAGTGAAACCGCTGAGGATCGAACCCGGATCGCCGTGGTGGGAGGCGAGCGCCCTGGACACTGCGCCACCGCTGCCCCTTAAACTTTTGAAAAATCATCCCCTGTATGACGTGTTTGGTTGTTCCCTAAATACGTTGTTCAATACAAACCTTGTATACACGTGTTAACGCAAAATGACATTACGTTTGGTTAAATTGAACTTTTACTTATATTTTATCTATAAATTATGATATTCCATTTATAATCAATATGAACAAAAACTAGGGAGATTGAAAGCGTGTTGGTAACGCTTACTAAGAAATAGTTCTTATGCAAAATATTATCACAATGAGTGCGCACGAAGGCAGTGCGTTGTCCCTTTGGTGTAATTTGCTAGACTCGGTTAAACTTTGTTTGCACGAGGCGGAGGAACATCTTGGAAGCAAAACTTGAGCAGGACTTCAGAAAAGTTGGAAGTAACCGTGAATTTTGACTATAGGAGAGATTGTCGTTATAACCTAGAACTGCATGGTGATGCTGTAATGATGAGGACTTTTTTTTTTTTGGGAAATATACGAATGTATAAAACACTTAAAACAAACTCAAAAATTAAGAGGGATGTAAAAATGTATACGTTCTTCGTTCTGTCGTGATTTAAAATAGTTTTAAGGATCAAACTTTTCCCAAAAAAATCCTACAATACAGTACACATTTACGGCATGGGGCAGATATTGTAACTACATAGGCTGTTGTAGTTTTTCATAGTTAAGTAAACTGTAGTTAAGATCCCAAGGTCGGTCATGCCCAAAAATGTATAGTTTGTTTATAACTACGAAGTTTTCCCATAACCAAGACAAAGTTATAAGTCCGGGAAATGGTGTAGGCTGCTCACGGTTACTTACAACTTTTCTGAAGCCTTGCTGATGTTCTACTTCCAGGATATTCCTCTGCCTCAAGCAAACAAAGCTTAAACAAGTATAGAAAATTACACCAGTGGTACAACGCACCGGATTCGTGCGCACTTAATATAATATTATTTTCTAATGAGAACTATTTCTTATAATAGATGTTCCCAACGCTCCTATTTCTTCCTTTTTTAATTCGTAATACTTANTGTAATATTATTTTGTAATGAGAACTATTTCTTATAATAGATGTTCCCAACGCTCCTATTTCCTCCTTTTTTAATTCGTAATACTTATAAATGAAATATTATAATTTTTAGATATAATATAAGTAAAAGTACCGTTCANCTCAAGCAAACAAAGCTTAAACAAGTATAGAAAATTACACCAGTGGTACAACGCACCGGATTCGTGCGCACTTAATATAATATTATTTTCTAATGAGAACTATTTCTTATAATAGATGTTCCCAACGCTCCTATTTCTTCCTTTTTTAATTCGTAATACTTATAAATGAAATATTATAATTTTTAGATATAATATAAGTAAAAGTACCGTTCANTGGAGCGGCGCTGGAATGCAAGGGCGGGGGAAACGGGAGTACCCCGAGAAAGCCCGCCGGCAAGCGGCATCGTCCAACACGATTCCCACATGCGAAAGCCCGGGAGTGAAACCGCTGAGGATCGAACCCGGATCGCCGTGGTGGGAGGCGAGCGTCCTGGACACTGCGCCACCGCTGCCCCTTAAACTTTTGAAAAATCATCCCCTGTATGACGTGTTTGGTTGTTCCCTAAATACGTTGTTCAATACAAACCTTGTATACACGTGTTAACGCAAAATGACATTACNGACGTGTTTGGTTGTTCCCTAAATACGTTGTTCAATACAAACCTTGTATACACGTGTTAACGCAAAATGACATTACATTTGGTTAAATTGAACTTTTACTTATATTTTATCCATAAATTATGATATTCCATTTATAATCAATATGAACAAAAACTAGGCGATTGAAAGCGTGTTGGTAACGCTTACTAAGAAATAGTTCTTATGCAAAATATTATCACACCGAGTGCGCACGAAGGCAGTGCGTTGTCCCTTTGGTGTAATTTGCTAGACTCGGTTAAACTTTGTTTGCACGAGGTGGAGGAACATCCTGGAAGCAAAACTTGAGCAGGACTTCAGAAAAGTTGGAAGTAACCGTGAATTTTGACTATAGAGAGATTGTCGTTATAACCTAGAACTGCATGGTGATGCTGTAATGATGAGGACTTTTTTTTTTTTGGGAAATATACGAATGTATAAAACACTTAAAAAAAAACTCAAAAATTAAGAGGGATGTAAAAATGTATACGTTCTTCGTTCTGTCGTGATTTAAAATAGTTTTAAGGATCAAACTTTTCCCAAAAAAATCCTACAATACAGTACACATTTACGGCATGGGGCAGATATTGTAACTACATAGGCTGTTGTAGTTTTTCATAGTTAAGTAAACTGTAGTTAAGATCCCAAGGTCGGTCATGCCCAAAAATGTATAGTTTGTTTATAACTACGAAGTTTTCCCATAACCAAGACAAAGTTGTAAGTTCGGGATTCGTGGTATAGGCTGTTCATGGTTACTTACAACTTTTCTGAAGCCTTGCTGATGTTCTACTTCCAGGATATTCCTCCGCCTCAAGCAAACAAAGCTTAAACAAGTATAGAAAATTACACCAGTGGTACAACGCACCGGATTCGTGCGCACTTAATGTAATATTATTTTGTAATGAGAACTATTTCTTATAATAGATGTTCCCAACGCTCCTATTTCCTCCTTTTTTAATTCGTAATACTTATAAATGAAATATTATAATTTTTAGATATAATATAAGTAAAAGTACCGTTCANCTCAAGCAAACAAAGCTTAAACAAGTATAGAAAATTACACCAGTGGTACAACGCACCGGATTCGTGCGCACTTAATGTAATATTATTTTGTAATGAGAACTATTTCTTATAATAGATGTTCCCAACGCTCCTATTTCCTCCTTTTTTAATTCGTAATACTTATAAATGAAATATTATAATTTTTAGATATAATATAAGTAAAAGTACCGTTCAACTAAAAATTAAGTACTTTTGTGTTGACACATGTATAAAACGTTTGCAATAGGTGACCTATTTAGCAAACAAACAAACATGACATGCGTAGAGTGATTTTTTAAGAGTGAAGAAACCGCGAATAGAACATAGTGATTATTTTCGTGCGCAATAACCATAGGCAAATTTCAGATAACCAGGTGAGATTTTGATGTCTACGCTGCTTGAAACTAACTAACTCTTTTCGGGAAACTCAGGTGTCACTACCGTAGTATTTTGTGCCTACATCACTGGAATCACGTGTTATGAACCTACGGCGTGCTCTCACCAACGAAGGACAACTGCATCGTGTAAGGGGTTCGCCTCACCAGACTTTGCTTGAATGCTGTGTACACCTGATATCAGCAATCCACTTCTTTTGCAACGTCTGCCATATTGGACACTTAGTCTGAAATGACTTGGTCAGTTGAATTGTTTTACTTGAAATATCAGTTAAATTTTCAGTCTTTCAACTAGGCGGTCTCAACTCGGTTGCATAGCAATCCCCCGCCGTTCTAAAACTAGATCGAAGTCCAACTCGGAACAGGTTGGAATATCCGGAATTACAATCATAGCACACAGTGGGCGCTTCTCCTGTGGCCTGGTTCTCGGTGGAGCTGTTTTGTTCGCATTCCGAATTGCACCGGATGTTTTCACGCCAAGTACATCCGCCGCACGCAACCGAAAATTGCAGCTGTAATTTTAGGCAGATATTTCCGCGCATGAGTTCGTTACATGTGTGGATACCCGATTTTAGCAGAAAAAAAAAATTACATAACTAGTTGTATTTCGAAACCTTATAGCTCAGATCCACTGTTGTGATTGGACAGTTTACATCATACGTGTTTGCCCTTGAACCAGAGACGTTCACATCGGAGTTAACCTAATTCTGATTGGCCAGTCAAGTGAGGGAATATCTTCTCCCTACGATAAACAACCGATAAACAAAGGAAAACCGCTGAGAGGCCTGTAGGGCATTGAAGTGTAGCTGGTGTGGGAATTTTTTTCCCGAAAATCAGGTGTCCCTAGTCACAGGCGATGCAAATTCACAACATTTCGCCCAGACCAATACTTGCAACGAGTCTCGACTTACTAACTTCTTGAAACTAATGATATGCGCTCTTGGCGTTAATGGCTTCACTGCATCGACCATTGATAAGCACGAGGAGCAATAGCGGTCCATAATCAACCGGTCCTCGAAATACACCGGCCGTATTGGGCTGTGATGCTTCTTGTGTAGGGTTCTGGTCGTAAATGTTCTTCCCGAGTAACATATCAACGATTGTAGACCGAGGCACAGATCAGTAGAGTCGCTTATACCACGAGCTGCAGCCGGGGCCGTGGTGGTGTAGTGGTTAGACTACTCGCCAACCGCCTAGGCGAACGCGGGGTTCGATTCCCGGTGGGGTCGCTCCCGGATTTTCGCACGTGGGAATCGTGCCAGACGATGCAACTGGTCGGAAGGTTTTCTCNCAAGGCACAGATCAGTAGAGTCGCTTATACCACGAGCTGCAGCCGGGGCCGTGGTGGTGTAGTGGTTAGACTACTCGCCAACCGCCTAGGCGAACGCGGGGTTCGATTCCCGGTGGGGTCGCTCCCGGATTTTCGCACGTGGGAATCGTGCCAGACGATGCAACTGGTCGGAAGGTTTTCTCGGGGATCTCCCGTTTCCCCCCGTCCCTTCATTCCGGCGCTGCTCCATGCTCGCCTAGCTTCGCCCTCATAGTCTCCAAGAACATCTCTTTTATTTATANTTGGGCTGTGATGCTTCTTGTGTAGGGTTCTGGTCGTAAATGTTCTTCCCGAGTAACATATCAACGATTGTAGACCGAGGCACAGATCAGTAGAGTCGCTTATACCACGAGCTGCAGCCGGGGCCGTGGTGGTGTAGTGGTTAGACTACTCGCCAACCGCCTAGGCGAACGCGGGGTTCGATTCCCGGCGGGGTCGCTCCCGGATTTTCGCACGTGGGAATCGTGCCAGACGATGCCACTGGTCGGAAGGTTTTCTCGGGGATCTCCCGTTTCCCCCCGACCCTTCATTCCGGCGCTGCTCCATGCTCGCCTAGCTTCGCCCTCATAGTCTCCAAGAACATCTCTTTTATTTATANACCCTTCATTCCGGCGCTGCTCCATGCTCGCCTAGCTTCGCCCTCATAGTCTCCAAGAACATCTCTTTTATTTATAGCGCCCTCGAGCTGTAACCGCACACGCCAGCAAAATGGGGTGCATTTCCAGCCAATCAGCGACCGCCAATCAGCCAGCCGGGGAAACCCAACCAATACCGGCAGCACGCACTAGCCTAATCAGACACAGTGTCCTCCTCGCAGCCAGTCGGCGAATGGGCACGCTCACATGAACGGAACCACCACGCATTTCCGCTTCTGTATACTTGTGTATTCTGCGCATGCACTTGCTCTTTACAATACGAGTCAGCAGTTACGGTTGTTATTTTAGTAACGTTTCTGCACGGTTGCAAACCATCTTCGCCAAACGTCGCGGTGTGTTTATCTGAGGCCTGTGCTCAAGGTATAGGCTGTTAACGGTAAATTGAACACTTTTGAAATCAACCTTTGAGAAATGTCACTGTCCCTATATTTGCACGTATGTTGACGGGAAAACGGACTGGAATGCACCCAGTAACGTTTGCGACGACGGAGGGAAAATAGTTCCGCGTTCTAACGTTGAACTAAGGGTTAGGTAAACGTTTGTGAATATTGAAATTATTTATTTTGCTTTCCGGTTTTTAAATGCATATAAGTTTAATAATTAAATTTTTTTTTCTAAAATACGTGCTTTTCTAATAATTTTACATTTTTACTTGGCCGAAGCATTAAGGCGCCCGTCTACCTGGCGCTTGAACTGCGTTGCAGAGTGTTCCAAATACACGTATTTCAACGAAACTATTAAGCGTGCGTCCAACGTGCTGATCTACGAAAAGAACACACACTTCAGACGAGAGCTGTTAAGTACTTTCAAAATATCACGTACGTTAGAAACATCAATTCAGAGTACTCCAAAACCGCTAAAAACGGCCTTTCCAAGGCGCTGTAGCTCAAAATGCACGCATCAGATACATACAAAACTACTATAGGGGCCTGCACTGAACCTTCCTAAAGACTTCCCACTAATAAAATAATATGGTCACCGCTGAAAGTCCCATAGGTACACGCAGCACGACGAGAACACTGCACGCCAGTTCAGAGCCTTGCGCTTAGCGGCGATGGCGTACTTGATGCGCGTGGCAGTGTCGCCCTTATCGCTCCCGCGCTTCTCGGCCTAAACGTGGGAAAAAGTTCCAGGTAGACGGGCGCCTTAATAAAGTGACACGGCCTGCGGCAATGTTAATTTTACGTATGACGAAAAAATACACAATGTGCATACAAGTAGATATTAAGCAGGGCTTTCAAAAATGCTCGGTTTACCGTGAACAGGATAAAGATGCATGTTTTACATAATAATTGTGCACTTATGACTTTGTGTGATATTTATACGACCGAGCGTTATTGTTTTGGCCATCAAATGGGCGACGTGTCCGAAGTTGATCTTGAATGATTCCTGCAGTGGTTATAATGAGCTATTATTTCTGAAATACGCCATTGCAGATATTTGTTGTACTATGCCACAGAGTAGATAAGTTCACAGAAACGAAATTGCGTGGCGGCTTCTTTGATGTGGGCTAACTCATTCTGGGATTGCCTGAGTGAGGCTCCGGGAACGAGCCTTGTAGCTGATTGGCTGCTTCATAATGTTACAAGACGCCTGAGGAGCGTACCTGAGTTCGTAAGGGATGGAGGTCCTAATAAAAATAAAATAACGAAATTTGATTTTTAATTTATTCACACAGGCACTATTTACAGCATTAAATTATCTATCTCTACTATTACTCTTTTTATTTCCCAGTGAGCACAATATGTATATTTAAACTCTAATTAACGTCTTTCTAATGTATCTGTTTGGTTATAGTCAATTAACTCATACTCATCATTAACACAAGTTCAGTCTGTCTGTTACTTTGTTGCCATCATTTGTAATGTAATTCACTAACGCATCCAGTCCAATAGTTCAGCCTGCCAGTCGCACTNTGTTACTTTGTTGCCATCATTTGTAATGTAATTCACTAACGCATCCAGTCCAATAGTTCAGCCTGCCAGTCGCACTATTCACTTCTCTGATGCTCGCAGTCACACATTTTCCTCCCGCTGGTCACTTCCAGCGTTACTCGTCACTCTTCTAGCTCGTCGTCTATCGCTTAACGTCACACACTTGCCCAGACTCCTGACTCTCATCAATCCCGTCTCAGCGGCCTGACGCGCTTTTATAGTCACTGGTCTCTACCTGGAAGATTTGCTGCTCCCCGAGTAACGCTGAGAGAAACAAGGGCAGTAAACCACTAGAACATTCTTCAGATAAACGCAGAAATTCAATCTGCTGAAGGTCAGGAGCGCGCGAGACATAAAAAGGTTTATCACGGCGCCAGGCGGAAGAATGCGCGCCGGCGCACTTTGTAAGAGAGATCCCTGATAGGATTATGGCTCGCCTATCATCCAAACTTTCCATAGTAACTAGCCGCTCGCTATCATATAATTTCTCTGCCCCTCATCTTCTGCCAGCGCGTACAAAGCATCGAGCACGTAACCACAGGTTCTCTATTGGCTGGGCTGAAGGTTGGCGAGTAGGTTACCAGGCTCTGATTGGTGCTCGGAGTCCGGTCAGTGACGCCATCTTGCAGGTGTGCGCGGCTAGAGTCAGCTGTATACGCGGTAATTTGACCTCTGTGTGAATAACCACCACGACACTATGTTACAGAGAACTTAGAATACGGCGTAAAATTTGGCCACAGAACATTATTATAATAAAACAAATAACACAGAGGATTCTGCAGAATAAATCAAGCTACCCATCACAAAGGAAACGAGACTTAATGAGTTATCAAACAAACTTGCGAGGAGAGTGCATACAAATACGAGTATTACATGTATACATCTTGACGAAACACTTAAGACAACGCAGACAGCACGGAAACTAGACAAAACAACGAAGACAGACGACCACAGGAGGGTTCCGTCGGCAACGACAGTTGCGATGTCTCGGGGAATTGAAATTGCTCTCGTCTTCAGGCGCGTGCACATACAGGCTGACGCATGGCTATAGACTAAAGTTGTGTACGTCCCGTATTAGCGATTCATTGTAACAGCCTTGTGAGCTGGCATAGTGATACGTGTGCCTGGCGCATGTGATGTACTATAATAAAAATGCGAGAGTATAACATCTTGTTTCGTGATAATGCTGCCATGCCTAATGTAATCATCTATTGTTCTTCTGTGTCGCCTCAAAAATTAAGTTTTCTAGTCCGTCCAGAACGTATTGGCATGGTAAAGAAGGAGTGTGAATTTTATTGGTCCCATGTGATCAGGTGACGTCACGTGACGTGACTGCGTTGTCTGTAATGGTAAGTCATGACTGTATGTAAATATCGATAAGGTGTTCGGGTCACCTCCGTAACCGGTACACCCTTGTCCGAATATACACTGAAAAGGGTCAACGTGCTTGAAGGTGTAACCTACAGTGCACCTTGAGTAACGACAAGCGAGTTCCTTTTATCTTATCTTCTTCCTCAGAACCGTTGCAGTGCACGATGAACACGTGACCTGTAGTAACTTATTTACAAAGACGGTCATTTACCTGCTTATTTCTTCGGTGCGTTTTTTCCCCCCTACAACTTACGTTTTTAGTAATAAATTAACACACAGTGCAAAACCGTATAAATGTAGTAACACGGACACCAACGATATTGAAGCTGAAGAGTTTCAGTTGACACAAATCACTGCCCTTCTTGATCGCTTGTTGCAGACAAAGATGATACAACTCCGTTATTAACATATTTGTCAACATATATATAGGGTGATTCTAAAATCATGGGACAAACATTGAGAGGTGGTAGAGCTCACTAAAACAAACAATTATTGTAAAGGAATATATGGGCGGGAGTGACGCGTTGAGGCACAAACACAAAAATAACACACGAAATGCAAGACATTGTTTATTTACAACGTCACCGCTAAATGCCTTTTTACAGCAATGTTTATAATAATTGCTCANACTGCCCTTCTTGATCGCTTGTTGCAGACAAAGATGATACAACTCCGTTATTAACATATTTGTCAACATATATATATAGGTTGATTCTAAAATCATGGGACAAACATTGAGAGGTGGTAGAGCTCACTAAAACAAACAATTATTGTAAAGGAATATNCCACCCCTCAATGTTTGTCCAATGATTTTAGAATCATCCTGTATATAGCTCACAGTACATTAAGTTTTATGTACTGCAGCGGCGATGTGACAGTCTAGTGGAAATTCCCGTCCCACGTCGTACACTGGAATGTTACGATTTTAGTTTGTTGTATTAAAAATAGTGCGGGAAATTAGTGAAAATGATGTTGCCACCTGCCGTTGGGCCATCGGAATTTGCGATCTTAAAAAACGACACAAAACACTCAATACAATTCAAATAATCTTTATAAAACAACGAAAACGATTCCAAAAACACGTGACGCTATTCTGCATTGACTTTCAATATTTCGTATCTACACCCCGAGTTCGTAAACTGTAAATAAATGTGTTCTTCTCAACCGAATAACAGTACTTTTATTCTGTAGGTGTTCAATGCTAACAAATATTGTCCCGGGCACACGCTATTAAAACGATATTTTTCTGCTGTTATGAAACTGTAACTGTGTCGACGTGCAGGCCGCCGCCTGAGAAGATTAATGGCGTTATCACGCGCAGCTGTGCTCTGATTCGTTAAACCTCAGTCCTTCCCAACACGTTCACCTTGCTTAGTCAGTGCTTCAGATAATTTAATATAAAAGCAATCATGACATTGCAAGTGTGGTGAAATGTGCAGGCTAGTAAAGCAAGGGGCGTGGGTGCAAGTCCCCGTGCCGGAAGGTGGATTATTTTTCGAAACAATTCTCTCTTTTCTTTCGCATGTTTGTTTTCTAGAACATAAAGATAATTTGATTTCCACTTCTCAATAATGTCAGCTGCCCTATGATTTTTAATATTAAAAATATATATATTTTTTAGATTTTACAAGAAATTATTTTTTGTAGATCTACAAATTTTTTTTTTTTGGCAAGTGTATTTCCAACGAATTTTCTTGTAAAAGAAGAAAAAAAAATTTACAATAAAGACATAGAATAGTTTACAATACAGAGGTGAAATAGCCTTGCGTACCCCGAACTCCAGCTGCACACACACCAGCAAAATGACGTCACCGGCCAGCAACACGTCGGCAGCCAATAAGGAACGCTTCATAGCGAGCAGTAGCCAATCAGCCAGCAGGCCCGCTCCCAGCTGAGTGCGTCCTCGCGTTAGGAGCCGCCATGTCACTTCGCGTCTGTGTGTGTATCTACAGTCCACTCACGGTGACTTCCAACTGTTCTGAAGCCTCATGCAAACGAAGCCTTAACCTAACCAAGTCTAGGAAATTACGCCAAAGGGACAACGCACCGCATTCTTGCGCGAACAGTGTTGTAACAACATTTTGCAGAAGAACTATTTCTTACAAGGCGTTACCAACATACCTATTTTCTCAATGTTTCTATTCATATTAATTGTAAATTATATATTGTAATTTATAGATATATGCTGTAATTATAAGTTTAATTTAACCCAAAATAAGTTACTTTTATGTTGACAGAAGTGTAAAACGTTTGTGATACGTGGCGTGTTTAGTAAACAACCAAACACGTCATACATGGGATGATTTTTCAAAGGTTTGTTTCAAAAAGTGTGAAGAAACCGCGAATAGACCATATTCTGTGTTGGCAGCACTGCGCAAGAAGCGAGGAACATGTTGCGCGTGGGCTACTCCGTTGCAACACTGGGTTGCCCCCGTTTCCCTGCCTTCCTCCCCTCCGCCATACCACTGTTCTCTCCACAGACTCCTCCGGGGCAACAACGCATATCACCAAAAATGTATCCGTCTGGCTGCGGCGAGGCGGGCGAACCCTGGCTGTTGCGTCACGCCATTGTTCGTGGCTGGAGGCATCTCAGGGCGTCTCGTCGATCGCAGGCGCGCCGACCCCATTCCTTCCTCCTCTTTCCCCCTTCCACCTTTCCTTCTTCCCTGCTCTACCTTTCCCGCTTCCTCCGGAGGCTGCTGCTGCCTGCTCCTCTCGACTCTTCCTGCTCCTTGGCGCAAGCCGCTCCACCACAGAGAATAGTCTATTCGCGGTTTCTTCGCACTTTTGTAATCAAACCTTTGAAAAATCACCTATGTATGACGTGTTTGGCTGTTTCCTAAATATGTCACGTATCACAAGTGTTTTATAATACTGTTAATATAAAACTACCTCATGTACATTTAAATTGATCTTTTACTTATACTTGTACTGTGTATATAAGATATAATATTTCATTGATAACACTGGCCAACAGCCATTGTGGTGACAACGATTTGTCAACTGTTCCAGGGTAAGTTTTGGGTGCAGAATCCAAAATAGCCATTAGATTTCGTTTATCAGATCTAGTTTTCGAGATAGGCTATGTTTTATATTTTTGAAGCATCTATACACAAATTCATTACTTATCACTAAAAAAATTTCTTTTATACGACTTTCTAGCATGGAGTTTACTTTGACAGTCTCGCTGAAGACTCCAACAGTAGTCGGCCATCATGTGGCTATTCCATCGCCCTTGATATCGGTCTTCCATAGTTGTTATGTCCTGATGGAATCTTTCTTCTTGTTCTTCACTACAATCGCCTAGGTTTACTGGAAAGCGATCTAGGTGGTTGTGGAGGTANTGTATATCCTGATAGAATCTTTCTCCCTGTTCTTCACTACAGTCACCTAGGTTAGGATATGTCCATTTGGGTCTATTGTTCCGATTAATACCTTTGATATTTACGAGACAAAAGTAGCAGTCATGGTGACTGTTTCGTGGTTCCCTCCAAATCATTGGTACGCCAAACTTTAGGCACTGTCTCTTTCCCATGGTCCACTGTCGCAAATGTTAAACACATGTTTTACATACAAAATGTGGAGCCCAAGATTTATCCTGGTCTCCCAAATGGACGCCAAAGTATGCCATATAAGCCTTTTCCACAAAGCGAGAAATACGTTTTCTACTTTCTTTAAAAACGTATTTGCCACATACATAACAAAACACGTTTGGATGATTTACACAGCTACGTCTGCTTGAGGATGCCATGGTTTTAGTTCAGTGTTTTAATACAAAAGGATGGCACAAATCAACACAAAATAATAGCACTACTTTACTCACGAAAGCTCAATAACATACTGAGCCGGGTAAGGCAAAGGTAGACAGAAGGCAACATGGGCCAAGGGTTAACAAGTGGGGATGAAGCAGGTATAAGCAGGTCGGTCAATCATGGGCAATTCCAGTTATATCTGGCTAATTTGATTTTAATTTGAGGTATGACATTTCTATTTTGACCTTAAAATATATTTTTATTTATTTACTTATACCTTTTATCAGAACTAAAATCAATTAGCCCGTATCTAAAAAATTAGAGCTGATAGACGAAATGTGATGGGATTTTTGGAATCAGCACTTAAAAAATATCCCAAATCAGTCCTTCGTTTTCCCGCAAAAAAAAAATTCGTTTTGTTCGCCAGTGTAATTACTATGAATAAATACACTGAGAAAAAAAAGTATGATGGTAATTAATGCCTAATAAGTAGAGACCTGAAAAATTCGCGAGTTCAATAACCTGCAGGCTAGACTCTACAGTTTTATGTACAAATATGTCAGTATCAACAGCGCATTGGTTGTCTGCTGTCACGGTGGAAGGCGACAATTGGACACCGTTCTCCAGGAGGTGTCAAAACACCGCGCGATCCAATGGCTTAAGTTATACAAACGCACGTGTTTTGAATTCTAGCTTGTCCCAAAAATGAACCCGCGAATTCTTCAGGTCTCTATACCGATAAGAAATAGTTCTTATGGAAAATGATATTACACCGAGTGCGCACGAATTCGGTGCGTTGTCCCTTTGCTGAAATTTTCTGCGCTCAGTTACGCCTTGTTCGCACGAGGCGGAGGAATTCAGAGAAAGTTGGAAGTAGCCATGAGCAACCTATAAATAAGACTGCAGAGGCGAAGCAGCAGCTTACTCCGTGAGCTCCCAACCGCTCGCGTTACCAAGATGGCGTCTCTAGCCAAAATAAAGAGTTTAATATACATATCTCCAAGTCACCCAAACGAAAAATGAAAAAAATAAAAAAAATAAATAAACTAAACTAAATTTATAAATAAACAAATAAAGATCTATAGGGTCTTCTCGTCCTATATTTTTTTTAGTATTTTAACTTAAAATTTAAATTTAAAAAAAATTAATAACGAGACAGTCAATATTTCGTCCAACCATTCATACACAAGTCCACAATTAATAGCCAGTGGCCCAGCCAGTATTGTACATCTCGCAGCATACGGTGGCGAGTTGGACACCTGACCCGTTCCCAAGCCCTCGCACAGCCAATCAGAGAACGAGTACGCACACGTCTAAGGAACAGCCACGTCACTTCGCGTCTGCGTATTTATTTTAATCGTGGCTTCACTTTGTCCTTAAGAAGGACAGAGACAGGAGGGTACAGGGGTACATAGTACCCCCCTCCTCCTAAATTTTTTGGGTGGGGTACAACATAGCATAACTACCTCCCCAAAATTTCAATATTGCTTCCGTCTTTATTGCCTTTATAAATATTTATAAATTGGGCAGCAATAGCCAGTGGCACAGACAGATTTTTTTTTGGTGTGCCTACAAAATGTTAAGAGCTGAAGAACAACAGCAGGTGCAGACCCCTGTATTATTTTATTTAACTTATATTAACTGTCTTATACTGTTTTATTAGCCTAATTTCGCATTTTGCTGATAACTAACTGTATATATTTTTTTAATAAATTTATTCTTCACATTTTGGAAAGGTGCAGAGGGGGAGAGGGGACTACGACAATCTCAATCACAGAAAAATGTACCGCAGAACCTCGTTGAATTTCAGCAATCTTTTTTAAAATTTGGTCAGTAGCTTTTCGACTCGGGTTGAGACCCATCACAAGTAAAAAAACGTTCCAGCGCCCCTGAGGGAAAATAAAATTAACCGTCATTACATCTTAATGCAGTGCAGGTGAGCTGAAAATCTGATTATACAATTTCACTTTAGTTTTACAGTCATCTTGGACGCGGAGAGACATACACGATAGTTTCCCCCTAAACTTGCCCCAAGTGCGATTGCAATTGTTGGTCGCCAGCGGAACGCAGGTGATCGTAAAACCATAGAGAACAGAAAGTTATAGGTAGGGCCAGTGAATTTTCGCGTAAAAATCGGAGCACACAGTAGACTTCAATACTACATACACACCTCAGCTGTTGTTATACATCCATTGGCTGCTGGTGCCGTGTCCGTCTTTGACCAAGCCACTCAGGACTAAGTAACTCAGACACTGAACCTTCGTGATTCGTGCGCAAACGGTTAACACGGGCCAGAACATTTTTTTTTAGCCAATCGAAGAAGCTGGACGACCCTACGGTGCTTTGGACTGTATCTTGTCTCGAAATCTTTTCGCGAAATATCACTGCCCCTAGTTACGTCCGAGCGACTTTGCACGCGAGTTGCAAACGAACGCTACGCGACTGTACCAAGCGGTCCACGGCGTCCCATCTGGAACGAGCGGTGCTGGGTTTTATGGCCGCACCTCTCACATTCCGAGAGAGTCAAGCCCATATTCACTCTCACGGGACTAGAAGAAAGTTAGATTCCTCTGCTTTGCGCCGAAGGCTACGGACAAAGGCAAAGACGAAAAGGAACTCCTGACCGTACCTGGCCACGAACCATTCGGTTTCTGATTTCAATGCTGAGAAATCTTCGTGGTTGGACGTGATTGTCGCCTGCCCAGCCTATTCGACAAGAACACGAGGGAAACGAGATGGCAAAGAACGAATCCGGCATTCGCATATCAAATTTCTCATCTCCACAGACAAACATGTTGTTCGTATTTACTGAATTTAAATCGCAGGCAATCCGTGTTGGACCAAGCGATTTCGATTTCTTGAAGCGAACGGAGGCTGGCACTGGGACTCAGGTATTCCCCCCCCCCCCAAATCAAAATGTAATTAAACAATATAAACATACTGTACGTGACCTAACAAACGAACATCACCATTCGTACCAACCAACATTCTAAATACCCGTATAGCATCACCTAACTCAAACTCAAGCTTACGTCTTGAATACAATACAGGAGAAGGTGAAATAGTAATAACAGAATTTGAAGCTGCAACTAGCTCATTTATAGCAAACGTCTTCTAACATATTATGTATCTTGAATCTATTTGACTCAAGTAATTAACACTAGTCACTGTGAGCCGTTATTTTATTTGAAGAAGGTCTTTAGCAAAGTCGATTTCCATCAGCTTGCCAAGTTTCACACGCGGGACCGAAAATGGGATTATGTCTCACAGATCGGCATCAGGTTCGACTCTCTGGCTGTATTTGTTGCTTACGGTCAGAAAAGCACCGTGTGAGCGATAGTCCAGCGACGCTTGCCTAGTGTTGTTATTCTCGTGGCACTACGTCATCTCACAAACGTACCTCTGTCAAGATGAACGAGATAGTCTGTTATTCACTACTTGGTGGCTGTGTTTGGGGCTTTCCGCGACGCCACAAAAACTGCTCAAAATGGCGGCCGACGACTTTCTTTTCTTCACATAACGTGCACTTCCTGTTCAGGTTTTGCCGAACTCTTTACATTATTTTGTGTGTAAAGATGATGCGACTCTTCTTCTTACAATTCCCACGAGAGTTTCGTTAACTACGTACTTCATTCAGCCCCATAGGAGATATTCCAACGCCTTCTAAAGCTCGAACGATTGATTTCCGTCCATTAAGCCTAAGGAGTAAATATTATATTGAAATATTGAACACGCCTCTGATCATCCCATTTACATTCTGTATTTTTTACAAACTATGCCTTTAGATATGAGACACAGGAAATGTCAACTTATTGGCTAAGTCGACAACTAGAAACTAATGTTTTGAAAGTTTTATTCCTCAGTAGACCAAAACTGATTTTTTCCCTTAAGAAGAGGTATTATGAATATTATATGAACTTAATTTGGAAACGCGCATTTAATAACAGGCTGCAATGGAGTTCAGATGCTGGTAGGCAGGCGCCTTAACGATAACTTTGCTTGAAAACTTAAAACATTTTCAGAACTTTTGATAGCGTGGGTTGGGGTCCGGAAAACTTACTTATTTCCTTTTTCCACGACTCTTTGGCGATTCTGTCGACTGAAGTACCAGGTTGTATCACTGTTGGAAATGTCACAAGAAAACCTGTTTCGCTCAAGTTCTCCTTTTACAGAAGGCGCAACAACTTAATATACCTCTCCGAACAGGAGCCGAGTTGGCTGAGCGGTTAGCCTGCTCGCCTCCCACCTGGGCGAACCGGGTTAAATTCCCGCCTGGGTCACTCCCAGATTTTCTCAAGTGAGAATCATGGTCGGCGAGTTTTCTCGGGGATCTCCCGTTTCCCCCTCCTTTTCATTCCGGCGCTGCTCCAAAACTCACCTCAGTCACCCTCATCGGCTCTCAAGACCTCGCTGTTAAGAGCCGCCCAAATCTCTTCACTCACTCACTCATTCACTCACCACTCGGAACAATTGTTGGGGTGATTGAAAATTATCCCCAGTTCTTAATCCTGGCACCATACACACTATTCTTAATTTTCTTTTAAATTCTCTTACGTAAATCTGCATAAGTGACACTGTGATCGTGGCAACGCAAACTTATCAGTATTGCTGCAGCTGTTTCATACTTAAGAGCGCTTACTACTAAGCCTGCGCCTACGGAGTTCGAATGGCGAATCTATGTTGAAAAAATTCCTTCTCAATGCATCAGTATGAAATATAACAGTTTCAAACAAAAAATATTCTACGTGTAATTTATTAAGGAATCCTTGCACAAAAATAAATATTGCCAATTTTTATGTCATTAACATTTATATTTTAGAAAAAAAAATGACTGAATAAAATTGTTTGAAAATTTCTTAACGTGACAATATTCCCTGAGAATGTCGCGTTAAATATACTTTTTGTTTGAAACAGTTATCTTTAAAACTGATGCGTCGGGAAGGAACTTCTTTAACATCGAGTCCCCNAAGGAATTTCTTTAACATCGAGTACCCATTGAAACTCCGTTGGCTGCAGGCATAGTAAACAGAGTCCTTAATGATGTATTTACCTGTGTCTGGGAGGATCGAGTATGTAGCAGGCTTTTCTCACGTGCGAACCCTTGTAATTTCCCTTCGCGCCAGTAAACAATGGTCCAGTGCTTAGCTGACTCCTGCTTCTGCATCCGCGTGACGTGGTGTCTTCGCCTCGTCAACACCGAGTGGTCAGTTCACACGCCGGTGCTGCTGGAGTGAGTGAACGCCTCAGAGTGGACGACTCTCGGCACTTCACGTAGACACGAGCATCTCAGAAGGCGAGTGCGGCGCGAGAGTGGTCCAGCGCCTACTGGGGCTGACGGACGAAGCGAGCGTGGCTGCAGCTCTGGTCTATTCACACTTCTTGAATCGAACCTTCGAGAAATCACCCCATACACGACGTGCTTGGTTATTTCCTAAATATGCCCATGTATCACAAGTGCTTCATACGGGAAAGAACCTTATTTTTTTTTGGTTCAATTGAAATTTTACTTATATTTTATCTATGAATTATGGAATCTCATTTATAGAGACCTGAAAAATTCGCTGATTCATTTTGGGACAAGCCAGAATTCAAAACACGTGTGTTTATATATCTTCAGCCATTGGACCACATGATGTTTGACACCTCCTGGAGAACGCTGGCCCAATCGTCGCCTTCCACTGTGACAGCAGACATCCAATGTGCAGCTAACATCGGCATATTTGTACATAGGAGTGTAGAGTTCAGCCTGCAGGTCGTTGAAATTGCGAATTTTTCAGGTCTCTACTCATTTATAATTAATATGAATGTAACAGTGAGAAAATACGTGTGTTGGTAACACCTAGTAGGAAAGAGTTCCCAATGCTAAATGTTATTACACTGAGGGCGCACGAATGTGGTGCGCAGTTCCTTTCGTGTAATTTTCTAGACTCGGTTAAGCTTTGTTTTGCACGAGGCGGAGGAATTTTTTGGAAGTATAACTTAAACAGGGCTTCAGAAAAGTTGGAAGTAACTGTGAGTGGACAGATATATTGTACTAATTTCGTGGAATGTAAGCACCGTTTTATTTTACTGAAGGATTTGATTAATACAGAAAAGCTTCAAAATGGAATGTGAAACAGCCAGTATGGCCCTACTCGGTGCACACAGTTAATATGGCAAATATGGCTTATTATGCCCAGACGGAGCAAAGTAAATTTCACTGTAATGAGAAAATGGACAATGGAAGTTGAAATCTTGCTTTAAACGACTTCACATGCCGGTTGACGGTTGAGTTGAAATATTTACTTGTATAAACGTTTAGACACCACCTCGCGTCTTGGAGCCTACTACGCGAATATTCCATTAACTTCAATACAAAACTTTAGCGTTAAAAATATGTCCTCAAGAAAAACATCGAACTGCCGTACGGCGAACTCCAAACCTAAAAACAAAGTACTTTTTCTCATTTTCTTCAACTTATTATTAGATGACTTGTTTATGATGAACATTCACGTGATTAATCAATTGTGTACTTTTATAGAATTACTCCCGATGATCGCGCAATTCAAAGAAGTATTGTGGTCCTCAAGTGGATGCAACAATTTCTAGCGTTCCCTCACGAGACAAGTTATGCTAACGAAGCAGTAAAATATATTACGAAAATGTTTCAGGTTCTGTTATTCTACACAGTGTAAATGCGCTCTGCATTATATTACAAATCATTTAATTTTATAACACTGGTCATTTGAGAAGTGAATGTATTTAAATTGCCCAACAGACTCATGGATAATGATGAAGCTGATTTTCGCTTGTGTCTTTTGAAACTGATTGCCACTGAATCGAATATGGCCTATGGCCTTGAACATGAATCCTGCATGGGAAATTATCAATGCAAAATCTGTTTGCAGCTGAAATAACAACGCTTTTACGAATCCGAGCAGAAGACGTAAATAAATAAAAATAAATTTTATCTGTAACATAACGAATTTCACAGCAAGTGAAAGCCTGGTGGTATTTTTTGATCGCAACTTTCTGATTTTGTAACTGCATTTTAATCTGCGTTCTCTTCGACTGAAAAGTTCGATTGCTAACTGTTCGGTTCACTTTCTTTTTTCCCTGCTACTTTTCCTGTTCAGGTTCCATCGTGGGGCCAACGGGAATTTCCGGTGAATTAAATAAGGGTCAGACAGTTGACGAATGACGGACAGTCGGCAAGGAAGTTTCGTGTAAACGCCGCAGACAGTTGGCACTCCTGCACGGGTACGACAACACCGCGCTACGGCGCATCGTGACGATCGTGTTGCCTGGTCGTGCGCGGGAGGGCGAGACGAACAAAACAGTAATCGTGCACTGTGGCTCCACGCGATGGCGGTGCTCAAATCGTTGCCACGCGAACTGCCAGCTGATTCAGGTGATCTATGTTCTCGGAGAGCTCACCTGCAGCCCAGCCATTTAGCTGAAATAACTGATAGCTAGGGTCATTGACTTTTCGCGTAAAATCGGAGCACACGGTATACTTCAATACTATACACACACCTCAGCTGTTGTTACACCTCCATTGGCTGCTGGCGCCGGGTCCGTCTTTGACCGAGCTACTCAGGACTAAGTAACTCTGACACTGAACCTTCGTGATTCGTGCGCAAACGGTTAACACGGGCCAGAACATTTTTTATCCAATCAAAGAAGCCGGACGACCCTACAGTGCTTTGAACTGTATCTTGTCTAGAAATCTTTTCGCGAAATATCACTGATAGCATTCGCTGAACGCAATTACAATTCTAATACATATTTTAACTAAACGCACGCCGTATGCGTTTTTTTTTGTGCCGAACGTTAAAACCTAACAGGGCGCGGAAGGTGTGTAGCAGCAGCTGCCATCTTAGATTCCGGTTACAGAACGCATATCAGGAGTCAAAAAGTACATTTGATGTAAGTGCATCGGTAAATAAACACCGAAATGAAACGCGCCAACTCTTAAAGTAGGGACTCCAAGATATGACGTTTCCTTTGATATTTGTGGCATACGAATAACCCTTGTCAGTTATACAAACCTACATGTTGTTTAGGAAAGTAAGTTGTTTTTACTGCGACACTCATTCTCTTGTGGGTTGTGGGTAGTCTAACCGACGGGGGTAACTTCTACGTCTTTAGTGACAGCTAAAGGCGAGGTCTCAGGATCCTAGTTCGAAACATGGTGCATATTTTTTTTTTGTGATATATTCTTTCAGGATCACTATTCGACCATACATATAATGCTTTTTCGAAACGTTTAGACTAACCTTTTGACGCAGATATCGCTACCAAAAAAATGTAAATTCAGCTGCCGTTCAAGCTAAATTATACAGATCGTGAGAATTCGATCTGTAGCACCCCCTCTCCCGTCAATCACTGATTTGGTAGCAGACATGAAAATATTTGGTCTGACGTAAAATTAAAGTTTGAATTTACTGTCGCAAAGTTGTGTATAGAAAGGCGTACACGTCCTAATGAATTTGGCTCTGAATCAAAGTGAGATCCGGTTCTCATTAATAATGTTACGCTGGAGGTTGAATTGTGTGCGGTCTTCTTGCGAAATTATAGCGTTACAAAAGCTCAGAATATTAAAAAATGCAAAAGTGAAAAAGTTGCTTGTGACGCGAGCTCCAGCCGCACAGGGGCCGCGGTGGCCGAGCGGTTAGACTTCTCGCCTCCCATCACGGCGAACCGGGTTCATTCAGCGGCCGAGTTACTCCCGAATTTACGGGTGGGAATCGTGCCTGACTATGCCGCTGGTCGGCGAGTCTTACAGGGGATCNTATGCCGCTGGTCGGCGAGTCTTACAGGGGATCTCCTGTTTCCTCCACACTTGCATTCCGACGAAGCTCCATCCTCACCTCATTTCACCCTCGTCGACTCTCAAGACCTCATTGTTAAGGGCTGCCCAAATCTCTCAAATACAACTCTCTACCGATTTAAATCACTGATTCAGATCTAGAGTTCGTGTAGTTCAAAGTAACCTGGCCTTAAAAGTGTTTGAATGTGCAGGTATTTGACTATCAAAGTTGTTCCGCCTGAAGTTGACCTCGTAGCGAAAGTCGTTTAAGTGAAAGTCGTCCCGCTCTAGGCGTTTCAACTGTTGTTTGACCTAAAGCGCATTCAATATTCAAACAGTTTACTTTTTGTAGCAACTTCAATACGCCTAAAGAAGTGGCGGTGATATTTTGCGAAAAAATTTCGAGACAAGATAGAGTCCAGAGCACTGTAGGGTCGTCCAGCTTCTTTGATTGGCTAAAAAAAATGTTTTGGTCCGTGTTAACCGTTTGCGCACGA
>NQII01002414.1:344593-355437 GCA_002778355.1 Clitarchus hookeri | reverse complement strand
CCCCCTTAATGGTAAATTCTTTACTGGTAAAGAATAATGCAATTTGGAGCCAAGCACAATTTTATATTACATTTGTAAGCAACAAATCTGTTTAATCTTTCCAAGAAAATTCCAGTCTACCATTTCCACAGTGGTACTCTAGGCTGTATCATCATATCCTTTTCTTAATAAAGGCTGCAAACAGAACTGTCAATTTATGATAGAGTTTCAGTGTTTCCAGTGCTCCTAAAAATCCGTTATTGACAAANGTTTCAGTGTTTCCAGTGCTCCTAAAAATCCGTTATTGACAAACCGTGAATGTGGGTGGGTTTTCGTGCTGGTCAACTAAAACCTACAAATTTTGTTACTTTGCAAATACTTTTTTTTTTTAAACTATATATAAAATTAAAACTAATACGGCAGTTTTATTATTATACTTCAGGAAACCCCGTGCAAGTACTTTTTTAAATAGTACGTAAAATTTTGCAGCAGTATAAATGTTTTAACCCATGTTAAGTACAGTGAAATATCTGTATCAAGTACTCTTCTCTTTAAATCTTACAAATACCTGCAAATTTAATATAAATCTTTCAATAATCTTTTAGTGTAAGTTCAAAATTTCAAGTCCCTTGTGTAGTTTCTATCGAGCTTCTACTGTAGCAAGACATTTATTCTTAACATATTTACATTTAAACTACAGTAAAAATCTACAGTAGGTAAATTTTTTTATTAAATTTTCTTATTACATTAATCGTTTCTATACCACTTATAAAAAAATATATCAACTAATGTTTCAATTTAACTGCAGTATACAAAACACTAATACAANAAATACCTGCAAATTTAATATAAATCTTTAAATAATCTTTTAGTGTAAGTTCAAAATTTCAAGTCCCTTGTGTAGTTTCTATCGAGCTTCTATTGTAGCAAGACATTTATTCTTAACATATTTACATTTAAACTACAGTAAAAATCTACGGTAGGTAAATTTTTTTATTAAATTTTCTTATTACATTAATCGTTTCTATACCACTTATAAAAAAATATATCAACTAATGTTTCAATTTAACTGCAGTATACAAAACACTAATACAATAGCACTTACATTATTTTGTTGTACACAGGATTTTACAATCTTTCAGTCTTGACAATTGCCACAGAGGTGCGAACAGTGTCCAACTGATTTATCTCATTCTATGAATTCTACAACTTCTAATATTAGCAAGAACTAAGGTGGACTCTTACTACTTTACTCAGATGTGCTAACAAATATTTGTAGTCTCCAGTATTTCTACAGCATAGAACACTAACATATCTTGAATACAATATACAATAAAACAAAATTTAAAAATGTACACTTTGGAAAATACTTTTCCCAACATCGCTGGAATTGCAAACCTTCAGCTCAGTTTTGCTCTGAAAATTTTCNTACTACTTTACTCAGATGTGCTAACAAATATTTGTAGTCTCCAGTATTTCTACAGCATAGAACACTAACATATCTTAAATACAATATACAATAAAACACAATTTAAAAATTTACACTTTGGAAAATACTTTTCCCAACATCGCTGGAATTGCAAACCTTCAGCTCAGTTTTGCTCTGAAAATTTTCNTTACACTTTGGAAAATACTTTTCCCAACATCGCTGGAATTGCAAACCTTCAGCTCAGTTTTGCTCTGAAAATTTTCCCATTAAGCACTTCACTGGCTGTTAAGGCACATTCAAAGCTTCGAGTATTTGGGTTGCAACCTAGCATGAATGTAGCCAACACTGGCAGTACCCAAAAAATATAGGCTCAAGTTGGCAATACTTTAAAAAGATGTTAACCACTCTGAAATCCGTCTGTCCGACACCAACAAAGAATCAATGAACGCCAAAAGCCCAGCTTTAAGTCACATTCTTGTTTGTAGAGATTTTTTTGGAATTCTTGTCCTAATTTCTTGCTAGTGTCTTGACCATAGCAACCCACTGCACTATGCCTTCCAAGACCTCGCAAGAGTAAGGTAACTGCATTCAGAACATAACCTAGCTACAATGTTCTGGTAAAAAAACTTTCATCCAACAATAGCACAACAAAGTAAACACTACGGCACTTCATAAAATTATCAACTGCACACAACTTTCAAAATATGGCACAGAAATACTGCAGAAAACTTGCACTTCAGTGTGTGTTCACTCTTGGCGAAAGTCTAACAAAAAACCAGCGACATGTACTTTCACATCAGTTTGAGAATGTACCACTCATTCACACTTGTCTTCATACATCGCCAAATTAACCTTAGAGTGTAACATAAGAGGATACTCTTTTACATCAATAAAATTTCAAGCAGATCGAACTTGCTAAATGGAAATGCAAATGTAAAAATACTGATGTGTGTGGGATGGAGCCCCCTCGCACTGCTGGAACACTGGGGNTGCTAAATGGAAATGCAAATGTAAAAATACTGATGTGTGTGGGATGGAGCCCCCTCGCACTGCTGGAACACTGGGGGGGTGTGCGCNAACTTGCACTCGAGTGTGTGTTCACTCTTGGCGAAAGTCTAACAAAAAACCAGCGACATGTACTTTCACATCAGTTTGAGAATGTACCACTCATTCACACTTGTCTTCATACATCGCCAAATTAACCTTAGAGTGTAACATAAGAGGATACTCTTTTACATCAATAAAATTTCAAGCAGATCGAACTTGCTAAATGGAAATGCAAATGTAAAAATACTGATGTGTGTGGGATGGAGCCCCCTCGCACTGCTGGAACACTGGGGCTAGTCGCGGGAGAGCTTGTAGCCGCTGTAGTTGAGACGACGGCACATCTTCTGCAGCACCATGTCGAACAAGCTGCTGTCCAGATTGTAGCTCAGCAAGTTCAGCAGCATGAAGTCGCCAAACTAACGACAAACCATTACCACATGCACATATATGGGGACGTGCAGGGTTCACATACAGATCACTACACTTTGGCTACAATCAAACTGTTAAAATTGTTTTGAAATTTGTACATTCTTGATTTTAGATCTAAACTCTCTTATGTACATTAAATATTAACA
Organism: Clitarchus hookeri; assembly: GCA_002778355.1. Lineage (NCBI taxonomy): Eukaryota > Metazoa > Arthropoda > Insecta > Phasmatodea > Phasmatidae > Clitarchus > Clitarchus hookeri. The sequence goes on along the minus strand of NQII01002414.1, from coordinate 352,407 downwards.
ATACTTTTATAATCATTTTGTATTTTTATCAAGTTACCATCAATATCGCAACAAACTAGGATTGTGCAAATATTTTAAATGCTGCAACAATAACGAAAAATCAGAACTTCCATTTTTTGCCATCTGCAAGAAACTGGTTATGGTCCATACGGTATAAGAAGGCCACTTTCTGACAGTCAGTGAGTGGCAACTTAATGTTTACGAAACAAACAAAGTGCCATTTACAAAATCCTGTATCAGCTGATGCACGAACGAACAAAAGTTAAAATTACGTTGACTATTTTGAGTGCACTGCCAATGCACATCACAAAAGCAGAAAATACGCGGGTAAGAAAGAGTTCGTAGATTTATTAATGCATTTTATTTTACAAGGACACAAAACAATGGTTGTTAGTGTTAAAAACTAAACTTCGTGATAATGTAGTTATGTGTAGGTGTTCAAAATGAAATGTACAATAGAACGATACGACGCGGAAAAGTTTTCCGAAGTTGTGCTAACTTCAGAAAGTTTTTTCACGTCGTATCATCAATCTCCAACCTAGCTTTCAACACGTCCTTGATATTAATTCGAAAAGCATATAGAAATATTGCATAATATTGTTGAATTATTTTTCTATTAATTTGACGAAACGACACGAATTTGAAATATATTTCCAGCCCGTAACATAAGAACAATCAACTTAAAATAATACGCTATCTGTTATCCAAAAACAGCGGCTCAAACTTCGCCATGACGCGCTGTGCGCGCGATCTCTCTGATATGATGCGAGGTATTACCAGCCAGAAATGAACCTCTTTTTTGCGCGATATATAACGAATTTACAAACAAATGCCAATAGTTATATTTTTCCACGAGCTCTGCATAATTTTTAAAGTAACATATATTTCATGTAAAATGATTTGGAGTAAAAGTCATTTATATTCGGCCGGTAATCTTTCGTCTACGTAAATTATACGCCATATTGTTCTCATGAAACACATCATCTTGTTTGTAGAAAGTGAGACGCGTGAATAGTTTTTAAGCAATTCTAATGTTATTCCACGTCACATATTTCCAACTCGAATATATTAGCTATAACGCCCAAAGTGTGATAATAGATACAGCAGACCGTCTCGCAAATGTTAACCCAAATTCACTATCTCGGACAAATTAAAAAAGAGTTAGCAAATATTTAATTATTTGCAACATTTTATATTTTTACTTGTATAACCTACTTATTTTTTTAGACAGATGTCAGTCTTAAAGTATCTTAAAATTTGTTTAGCATTACAGTACAATGGCAAGTGGATTAGCTGACAGCGTGTTAATAAAAAATACAGCCCCGACTTGACGGACCAGCTGATGGCGGAAGGATACATAGTCACATGTAGTCAGACGTAAACAGTGGCGCTACTTTCGCAGACCTGTCAGAAAACTGCCTTCTTATACAGTATGGACTATACCAAAATCCTTAATGGAAAAAACACTAAGTTCAAAAAAAGTGCTTATCAAATTTTGTTTGACTGAGAAATAATTTTTTTTTGAGCATCCACTCGCCAGTTCTTTTAAATAGTGCTAAGCTCGCGTATCTAGAAACAATCCCAGGACTATTATGCTAAATTTATGCTTCAAGTTCACTGGTTTTATCAACAGCATTTATTCGTTCATTAAGCAGTCTTCTCATGTAACATTTTTTTACGTGATAGTAAAAATATTTTTTGGAATTCTATTTTACTCTCTATCTCACAAATTTCATATTTTATTCTAAATTGAGTTTATTAAAAAAAAAAAAAAAGGGCCACAATATATTTAAAAAATCTTTTAGAAAGTTATAAGTAGGGGATAAAATTTTAGTTTTTTGCTTAGCTTAATTTAGTTTTAAACAGTTAAAATGTCTGGGGTATTTTGTCATTTTAAATTTATTACATAGCCAACAAAAATGCATATTAAAACATTCACATAAAATTGTAGGCATTTCTCATAAAACAAATATCACATTAAAGGAATTTAAAAAAATTCCCAGTACAAATGTTTAAGTTTGTAGACAACGCATATTACTTTGTCAATCTTACAAAATTATTCTGAAAATAANTTTCCCAGTACAAATGTTTAAGTTTGTAGACAACGCATATTACTTTGTCAATCTTACAAAATTATTCTGAAAATAAATTGGTTAAATGAGATTAATTTTAAATTTTATTGATAAAGTAGAGTATTTTTGCTAATTCAGTTTTATTTTGTATCAAATTTCAGTGTTAAGCGGTGTATCAACATGCCTATCAGTATTACTTCAGTTTTATTACAATTAAACATAAAATCTCATCTAGTTGTATTTTAATTTGATCAGCAAGATTGAATTCTTATTTTATTTTATTTTCAGTACCATGAAATTAAATTATTTTTCATATTCTTTTCCCGACTGAAAAGTTACATTTGCATAATCTTTGATGAAACTGTACAATACAATAGAAACCTAGAATAAACTATTTTTCTCNACTGAAAAGTTACATTTGCATAATCTTTGATGAAACTGTACAATACAATAGAAACCTAGAATAAACTATTTTTCTCATTGAGACCCCTTAAGGTGGCCGTCTGGTGGAAGGAATTCTGTACGTCTGAGGCCTTAAAGCATGGGATTGCTACAGACTACAGACATGAGCATCCACTCTCATCNACTGAAAAGTTACATTTGCATAATCTTTGATGAAACTGTACAATACAATAGAAACCTAGAATAAACTATTTTTCTCGTTGAGACCCCTTAAGGTGGCCGTCTGGTTGAAGGAATTCTGTACGTCTGAGGCCTTAAAGCATGGGATTGCTACAGACTACAGACATGAGCATCCACTCTCATCGCCCCTACATGCCAAGCACTGAACTGACGTGCAGTCCCTACCATTTTATGATTTAATGAAAATTAAAGGTTTGATGCACGTCCTTATTCCTTTAATGTTNCGCCCCTACATGCCAAGCACTGAACTGACGTGCAGTCCCTACCATTTTATGATTTAATGAAAATTAAAGGTTTGATGCACGTCCTTATTCCTTTAATGTTTTGTACCGGAACATTCATACCTAAAAATTACCATGAAAACACCCGTTTGAGCCATTTTCACCATCACAAAAAAACCTTCTTTAGAGAAAAATTGAGGAATTGAAAAACCTATACAGACAAACATTTCTGAAATGTTATTTGTAAGCAGGCCTTACTCAGACACGTTTGACGGTTTCTTAATAAAAAGTTTTCTACTGGAGCTCTGCGGTGGCCTACCCAGGCGGACACCACTAGAGCAGCGGCACTTACCGGCAAGGTGTGGACCAGGAACTCTGCCTCGGAACGGCTGAAGAACTTCTTGCGCAGCACGAGTACCCGGTAGTCCCGCGACGCAGCCAGCAGCAGGCCGTGCACCAAGCTCACTACGGTCAACGCGCACACCAGGAACAGCCAGAACCACAGGAAGATGTAGATCTTCTCATTCAACACGTTGATAGCCATCACGCACATTATGTCGTGCGTCTGTATGGAACCTGCGGAACAACGTGTTCTGCTCAGCCTCCATCATGGCCGACTATGGTAAGAAACTAGAGCTTGGGCTTCCAGCAGACGCTAATGTTAACTGTTACATTGAAGTTTTACTTTCATTCATAATCACGAACTAATAATGCATGTAAAATATGAGAGGCTACAGATTAAGTATCTTGAAGATTTTTTTGGATTATTTGTAATAATTAATACGGAACATACTTAATGCCTCCAACCCATGGCCAAATAGATATATTCAAAAATTTACAATTTAAGCAGAGAGGTTTCTGCAGCCCTTGACGAGCCAACTTTCCTGACACTAACTGTGCTGCAGTGTGTTCGAAATCAAGGTTTTTTTATTAAACTATTATACGTGCATTTAATGTTCTAGTGCAGGAGTTCTCCTACGCCCCCCCCCCCCAGGGGGGAGGGCATAGGAGAATTTCAGGGGAGGTGCGGTAAGCTGTTTAAATTAGAAATTCAAAACCGCTAAATCTAAACGGTATACAATCGAGGTTTTCTGTTAGCTTTTCTACATTTTTTTTTTCCAAAATTTAAATCTAGGTCAATTTTTTACAAGGGAAATTTTGATTGTTGAGTTGGCAATAGTGGCCACTGCCGCACAATGAGGCGAAAAGTGTGGCTGTGTTGGCCGGCATGCACCTGCCGCCTTTGAATTTATGCTGTGGTCGCAGACGGTGGAAGACTGGAAAGATACTTGCAGGCCATTTACTTCAGTATAATAGATCTGAGAAGAAAGTTTTATTAGACCCGTAGCAAGGTGTAGCTTTTTTTGTAAGCTACTAAGTACTTGGTGAAGTGTAGGAGGTTGTTTTTCCACCTCTGCCTTACTGTGCGCCGGCGCGTGGCCACCTAACATAACCACTAGTTGTCAACTGGCCGCAGACTAGGCTAGGTTATATTTTGTTAATATAGTGTGTGCGAGTGGTAGTGTGCTGTGTAGTACCGTACGGCTAAATACGGCAAAATCATTGCCTAAGAGAAGACTGTACAGTGATTACTATATTAAGTATGGATTTTCATACATAGAGGAAAATGGAAGCCATTTACCTCAGTGCGTTATTTGTTATGTTCTGAGTAACGATGCAATGCGGCCAGGTCGTTTGGAACGTCNGGAAGCCATTTACCTCAGTGCGTTATTTGTTATGTTCTGAGTAACGATGCAATGCGGCCAGGTCGTTTGGAACGTCGTTTAAAAACCAACCACGCCGCCCTGATACACAAACCAGCTGAGTTNTGGAAGCCATTTACCTCAGTGCGTTATTTGTTATGTTCTGAGTAACGATGCAATGCGGCCAGGTCGTTTGGAACGTCATTTAAAAACCAACCACGCCGCCCTGATACACAAACCAGCTGAGTTTTTTTTGTTGCCAAGAAAAGCTCATTGACACGGATGAAACTGGATTCAACTGAAAGTTTTCATATGGATAACGAAAAGGTCATTTAAGCATCTTTTAAGATCGCCTTGCTAATAGCAAAAGACAAGAAATCGCATACTATTGGCGAGTCCCTTATAAAACCATGTTTACTAACAGCTTACAGTACTGTTCTTGGTGGAGAACGTTTTAATAAGGTTGCAAAAATATCTTTGTCAAATGACACAGTAAAACTCAGAATTAACGAAATGGCAAAAGATTTGGAAAATCAAGTAATAAAAAGGCTGAATAAATCCATTTTTTTCATTGCAATGTGATGAAACAACTGACATTTCTAAGCACTCTCAGTTTTTATTTTACTGCAGGTTTATTGACTGGAAACAGTTCATGGAGGAAATCTTGTTTTCTCAAACACTACAACANAAGCACTCTCAGTTTTTATTTTACTGCAGGTTTATTGACTGGAAACAGTTCATGGAGGAAATCTTGTTTTCTCAAACTCTACAAACTACAACGAAGGCTGTTGATGTATTTTCTACCTTATGTGGCTTTTTAGCAGCAAATAATCTTCCTTGGGAGAACGTCATTGGGATATGTACTGATGGGGGCCAAGCTAAGACAGGATGCCAATCTGGATTCATATAACTGGCAAAACAAAAGAAGCCAAACATAATTGGTTCTCACTGCATCATTCACAGGCAGGCTCTGGCTTTTAAGACTGCCTGAATCACTTAATACTGCGTTGAACTTTGCAATTAAAATAGTCAACTGTGTCAAATCTAGCGCTCAACACTAGACTGAGGTTTTGTGCCAAGAGTTGAACAGTGACCAACAAACTCTTCTGTACCACACAGAAGCACGTTGGCTCTCTAAAGGCAACTTGCTATCTAGGCTGTTCAATTTGAAAATCCGAAGTGGAGATCTTTTTGACGAGTTCCAGTAAAGATGACCTATACATCCAGTTTAAATAAGATAAATTTATGTTTTACTTAGCATATTTCTCAGACTTCTTCAAATCACTCAATGTACGTAACTTGAAGTTGCAAGGACAGAGAAATATTCTGAAGACATACGATGCAATTAAAGGTTTCTCGGAAAAAATTTTCCTGTGCCAACGCAGTCTTCAGAGTTTAGAACCTAACTTAATTGTTTCCAAGGCTCAATGAACTTCGTGATACTCAAAGTGTTCAATTATATTTCAAAGATAATTTGAGGGTCTTTATTTTAACACATTTGGCTTCTTTGAAAATCGAAATAGGAGACTATTTTCCAGACATTTGTTCAGAAAACTGGCAGTTGAAATTGGTGAGAGACCCTTTCAAAATTGATGTGGACATACTTCCTGCTTTTCTTCAGGAACAGACAATCTACCTAAAGTGTGATTCTCAAGCAAAGGCTGAATTCCCAAACATGACTGTTTAAGACTTTTGGTTGAGCTATTTGCCTGTGTACCCACCAGTGTGTTTGGAAACTGCAACGTTATTGGTGCAGTTTTCATCAACTTATCTGTGCGAGGCAGGATTTTCTACACTAGCAGTAATAAAATCTAAATATTGAGCACAATTAGACGTTCAAAATGATTTAGATGTGCATGGTCACAATTGCAACCAAACAAACTTTTGCAAGACAAACTGTGCCAGACGTCTCATTTAATTTGTCGGGTAACAAATGATTAAAATGCTAAACATATGTATAATTACAACTAATTAGGGGATACACTTAACATTATATATGTATTTAAACACAAAATGTTACTTTCAAACTTTTTTTTTAGGTATGTATAATAAAGCTAATGTTAAATTCCTTTAATTTTAATGTAACCTATAGCAGCACTATAGGGATAAGTTCAAATTTTAGTTTACTATCTTAAAACAAAATAATTTAAATAAAAAGGGGGGGGGGACACGTGACCACATATATTAGTTAAAAGGGTGCATGGACTTTAAAAGGTTGAGAACCCCTGTGCTAGTGTATGGAAAGAACACACACTCCAGACCATTCCGGTCTTATTTCAAGATGTCGCACATTAGAAACACCATTTTGGAGCACTCCATTATAGCTAAAAACTGCTTTTCAAAGTGCTGTTTCTCAAAATATACACACAAAAGTAATCTAGGGGCGTGCATTGAACCTTGCTACAGACTTTTCAGTAATTAAATTATGGGCTCGCCCCAGTAAAGTCCCATATGCACACAGCACGATAACACTGCACACCAGTTCACGGCTCTGCATGTAGCAGCGATGGTGCACTACTAGCACGTGGCAGTGTCGCCCTTATCACTCCCACGCTTCTCTGCCTCAAACATGGGAAAAAGCTCCAGGTAGGCAGGCCCCTTAACACCTGGATCTTTAGAGCAGATGAGGGTGTAGCAAGGTGAGTATGGAGCAGCACCGAAATGCAATGGCAGGGGAGATTTCAGATCCATGAGAAAACCTTCTGACCAGCAGCATTGTGCAGCAAAATTCCCATGTGCAAAAACCCAGGAGGGGATCCACTGGGAATTGAACCCGGTTCGCCTTGNGGGGGGGGGGGGTAGCACTGAGAATCTAAACCCGGTCTGCCTTGGGTGGCAAGCGCCCCCCATCACTGCACCACCACAGTCCCTTTACAATTTAAAAAGTGACAACACGCATTCACTAAGTAAGTATCAGACTCACCAGAGGATCCATATGTGTGGAAAGTACACTTCGTAATGCGTGGGAAAACTTTTATCATTGGGTCAGTCCTGTTTGTTTGGTCCATGCTGGCAAACGAGACGACATCAATTCCGTAGCTGAAGAACACTCCGCCAAGAAACTTGTTGATGAGAAAGAGGTTCCCCACCTGGCAAGAAAACAGTATGCTGCAGACCATTACATTGCTAGAAGAGCAGACAATATGCACACAGGAGCAAATTTACAAACTTTTGGG
>NQII01002414.1:328250-344535 GCA_002778355.1 Clitarchus hookeri | reverse complement strand
GGGGGGGGGGGGGAGTACACTAAATTCACGCCGTGAGAAGGGGCACTGTTCCATCACAATTCTAGTAAACAATATAAAATTACTAAAATAAAATCAGTATTTTAAAAAACTCTTTATATTTCATTTCAGTTTAAAACCATTGCGGGACAAATGTGAGGGGTTTACGAAGAGAGCTTTGTCCCCTCCCCCACGATCCACCCCTTATTCACTGTAGGTATAGGCTGATGCTTTTGAGTAACCATGTGTATAATACTATAAAAGATGGGGGGGAAAATTCCTCCAATTCAGATTCACCCACACATCTGCACATTATGTCAAATTAACATTACCAAAACCAAAATTATCAGCAAAGTAAATATTTTACGAATTTGCTCATTTTTGCACTTTGAGGCAAAAGAAATAATTTAGTATTCACACTGTTTCCCTAACACTTCAAATTAAACTACTTTTCCTCCTTTGTTACCAACCTTCCTGGGTATGCACCAGTATGTGTGTCATTTTAAATATATGCAGGTAGGGGCAGCAACATTTTTCAGTATTGCGAAAGGCAGTCTAATAGCCAAAATTTCAGGCAAATTTTTTCCCATTAACTGTACTGGTACTGTAGGCAGTTATCTTTGTCATCAACGTACTGTATAAAGTTATTAAGTAGTGCAGTTTGCCAGTAAATGCTCTGAAGACTGGGCTGCGGTACTCACAACGTTGAGGAGGTTGAGCAGTTCGCACACGAGGTAGCCGTAGCCGTAGATGAAGTTGCAGTGCAGTATGTCGACCAGGTAGTCCCCCAGCCGCTCCACAGACTCCTCAACGCCGTTCACGTCCATCCTGATCCCCCTCAGACCCCTGCTGATCGTGAAGATCCTCTTCTGCTCCATCGTCTTCCACACCCAGTGCGGCAGGTAGAACAGGATGCCCTGCCCGCACATTGCCATGCTGTTACACTATCCAACCTGCCTGCAAGTGTTTGAGGTCTGGAAACACTTNGGATGCCCTGCCCGCACATTGCCATGCTGTTACACTATCCAACCTGCCTGCAAGTGTTTGAGGTCTGGAAACACTTACTCTATACAGACATCTGCTCGCTTACCATTTGCCTCATCGACTACATGCAAGGTTCTCGACTGCAGTGCAGTCTGNACTCTATACAGACATCTGCTCGCTTACCATTTGCCTCATCGACTACATGCAAGGTTCTCGACTGCAGTGCAGTCTGTCCGAGACTTGCTTGAACGTGGCTAAGCAGCGACCATGGTTTTACGGCATGGTAATAAAGATGAAAATATGATTCATGTCTAAAAGACAATACTGAAATATCTGTGCAGACAACTTACCAGCTAAAAATTATTCTAGAAACACCAATTTTAGCCATTTTCATGCCCAAAAAAGTTATGAGATGAAATGAGAATTAGAGACTTCTCTGGGCATGGAATTTTTCTATAGTGCTTTTCGCAACTCTACAACATCTCTCATAATTTTTTAATATAAGAAGTTGTGCCCAAGATACACATATTTATATATANTTTTCGCAACTCTACAACATCTCTCATAATTTTTTAATATAAGAAGTTGTGCCCAAGATACACATATTTATATATATATATATGAGAAAACTTTTACGCAAAGCTTTAAATGAAATTCATAAATAAACCCTAATTTTCAGTAACCTTTGCTAAACCTGAAATGTGTACAAAGCTTTAGTGTAGCAGAATGAGTCTTTCAACGCCAAGTCTGGCAAATTATACACTTCTTTCGGTCAATTAATACGAATTTATTTCTATACTGCTAATTTAAAGAGTACCCTGAAATTTTCTTCCCNTTTTCGCAACTCTACAACATCTCTCATAATTTTTTAATATAAGAAGTTGTGCCCAAGATACACATATTTATATATAAGAGAAAACTTTTATGGAAAGCTTTAAATGAAATTCATAAATAAACCCTAATTTTCAGTAACCTTTGCTAAACCTGAAATGTGTACAAAACTTTAGTGTAGCAGAATGAGTCTTTCAATGCCAAGTCTGGCAAATTACACACTTCTTTCGGTCAATTAATACGAATTTATTTCTATACTGCTAATTTAAAGAGTACCCTGAAATTTTCTTCCCAACATTTGGTCATAACTTAATATCATACAAGTGTCATTTGTTACTCGCTTCATTTAAATTTAAAGCATTGGGTAATGCAACAATTTTTTATATCCAAAGGGTGTATAGGTGTATGCATAATGTTTAAAATCTTGCTATGAAAGATTTGAGCAGCTTTAACTACAAGTACATAATATGCATGTGAGACTAATGTACCACTTTTCTATGGCATATTTAGTACATGGGCTTGGTAGGCATTAGATTAGATGCAGTTCTCTGCAAGACTAGTTGTCCAACCACTAGAGGAGCGAGCAGTTTCCTACGGCACCGAGCTGTTCACCTGGAAGAGAAGCGTGAAGGGAACCCACTGGTAGTAGCTGTGGTACACCTGCTTGTCACGCCCGTGCTCGTAGGGGCCGAGACCCGGGTACGGCACGTGCTCCGCTGGCTTATCTAGGTTGTCGAACAGCGTGNTACCACTTTTCTATGGCATATTTAGTACATGGGCTTGGTAGGCATTAGATTAGATGCAGTTCTCTGCAAGACTAGTAGTCCAACCACTAGAGGAGCGAGCAGTTTCCTACGGCACCGAGCTGTTCACCTGGAAGAGAAGCGTGAAGGGAACCCACTGGTAGTAGCTGTGGTACACCTGCTTGTCGCGCCCGTGCTCGTAGGGGCCGAGACCCGGGTACGGCACGTGCTCCGCTGGCTTATCTAGGTTGTCGAACAGCGTGAAAGTAGAGGAGATCCAGCAGTATGTGTTGATAGGCTTGTCCATCTTGCCGCCCTTGAAGTCAGTCAGACAGGATATGGGGTCCCCTGGGAACAGCACACACTTTCACCTAGCACCACCAACTGCATACTGCCAACCCAAACACTGCAGCTCGTTGCAAGAATGACAGAGGTAGGGCACAAGGTTCTAAAACTTGCAAGGCACACAAATATAGTTCACCTGGTTTGTTGTAATTTACAGATTTAACTTCACGTAAAATTAAGCCCAAGTCTAATTTTTAGTACTCAGTTCTAAAATCAGTACTGCAGGATGAATTTTTAAATTTAACTTGGCAAATGGTTACCCACATAAAATGAAGGCAAAAAAAATTGCTCATCAGTTTTTTTGGAATCTGCCTGAAAGGTTTATAGAGTGTGGCATAATGGTACAGCCAGTTTACAAAAGATTTTGAAAAAAAATGAAATGTAAATGTATTGTTGAGCCAGCGCATGAGCAAACCTTGCAGCAGTACACGAGAGACATGGTTCAGGGTGATATAACGGCTGCAAGGGTACCAACCTAGTAGTGTTGTAGCAGTGCAGAGCGCACAAGCCAGGAACATGATGGCGCACGTCACCCTGGAGTGCAGGCGAAATAGGCTTGTGTCTATCACTTCCTTGTCCTGCAGGAAGCGCACCTTCACAAAGCCCGTGATTGCAGACACCAGCCCCAGGAGAGACATCTCGGGCAAACACCAGCTGAAAGACACACACACGCGCACCCACTTTGCCTCCAGAGTTCTCGTAACATGTGTTCAGTACACACCGGCGAGAACAGTAAAGGCCTTAGTCAGACACAATATGGACAACTATGGCTGCAACAGACACCACACGCCACACGTGTATGTCGCAGGCCTAACACATTCACTGTTTAGAGCATTAAACATCCATTTCTCAAAAACCACGTGGTAGCGTAATGCAAGGAAACTTTTTTTGCTAAATTAGCCAGACTGCTTACATCAGCAGATAAATCCTCACATATTCTGGAGGGTCATTTTTTCATGTGCAAATGGGGTGCCAACCCTATTTTCCCACGAACGGCAGGTTGCTACCAGCATACCAATTTATCATGGATTGCACATCTTTGATAACACATATCGAAAATCTGAGAATAAGCTGAGATATTGCACATTTTATTTGCAATAAACATGGGTTTAGCTCCATTTTTAAGGAAAGACTTTAGGCATAGGTCTTATATATTTTCCTTCTAATTTTTTTGTGAAGAATCACCATTGAGTGATGTTTAACAGCATGCAAAGGCAAAATTATTTTTTTTGGCAAGTGTGGAGGGGGTGGCAGGTGAACATATGCACGCACATGCATGTCAGTTTGTAGACCAACAGTAGTGTTGGACTGCTCACAGTTAGGAAGTCTCCCCAACTGCCATATTGGTCTCACTGCAAGAAGCTGTGGCTATTCTAATTTCTTAAATACTATGAAATATTTCAAAAAATTATTCAGGACAGAAATTAAAGTCTGTTTTGTTGCCAATTGAAACACAAACATGGTAGTTGAAAATTGCAAAAACCACAAAGTAGCTCCAAGATATTTATTCAGCTGTACTGCAGCGACAATGCTGTATCGTTTCTGAACTGATTGTTGTATTAAAACCCTTTAGTCGCCAGTTGAAATTCTGAGGGAACCGAACACACCCAAAGCTTGTTTACGTCATTTTCCATCAGTCGCAATGCGTGACCTTGAGTCATTAAAAATGTTATGTTAAGGAGGCCCCTTAGTTGAGAACTTTTGAAAATAAACCTTTGAAAAATGTCACGGCCCCTATCTGCACATATTTCAACAGGCACAATGAGTTGGTTAATGGCAGAGGGAAAGTAGTTCCAAGTTATAAATGAATTGAAAGAATTAGGCTGATGTCTGTCAAAACAGACATATTTGCTGTGTTTTATTTTTAAATGTGTGTATGTCCAAATTAAATTTCTAAAAAATATTTACTTTTCCAATAATTTCAGTTACACTTGACCTACGCATGAAGTAAACTGATCAGTCTCATGGCAATGTTACTCTTTGTGGAAGAATACACAATAATACAAGTACTGCAGATCTTATGCAAGACTTTCAAACGTGCTCATTTCACCATTAACTTATTTATTATTATTTTATACCAATAATTGGTCATCTGTTTCAGTGTGTGATTTTGCATGCACGCCCAGAAGAGGGGAGGTCGTGAGATTCCTGTGTGTGTCTGGGAAGGTGTGGTTCCCGTATCAGTACGAGGAAGGGGGGGGGGGTTAGCGGGCACCCGAATTCTGATAAGAACAGCACGTATCCCACTAGAGATGGCAATGCCCACGTTTCTTCTCCATATTATGGAAGCCAACAAATAATGTAAGAGTAATTTCATTTAAGGCGTCAAGTTAGTTTTTAAGGAAATTTTAAAAAAATTTTTCATGCACCTTGACTTTTTAAAACTATCTGTTTTTAAAAAAAATATACAAAAATCTCCAATTTTTAAAATTACTGTAATGGATACATTCCAGATGTTTCTCTGTCAATATTTATTTGGTTTTCTAATATTTAATGCATCTTTCAGACTTTTGTTTATTTTGTTCCCCTCCTAGGTAGGTTAGTTTGTGAATTCAGGTTCACCTCTTAATTTGTTTAATCTTATGTAATTCTGGCTATGCGTTTCTTTAATTTATCTTAAAATTATTTTGGCTATCAAAGTAATCTCTTAGCATTCCAAAGATGTAAAGACTCGTGTGTGCGCTTTGGCTACAAATTTGAATGTTTCTTTTAGCGTGAAATTTTTAATGTGATGCAACAATAACATAATATTTTTCATGTCCAGGAAGACAATTGAGTAAAAATGGTGTGTTCAAGATGCTAATGATGTCACCATTGGCTGCGATGTACCTTAAAATGGTTTTAGTTACCATCTGGCCGTGGCATATTGTCAGGATTATGTAGATGTGTACTTTGGTATTTTGGCCAAGAATTCTAGTTGTTGCTTGAAAATTATGTCACCCAAAAGCCCAATTTCTTTTTTAATTATGGTTGTCTCAGTTAGTTAGTTACAAAACTTGAAATTTTTTTATTCTCATTTATTGTAAGTTTGTTGTTGTTTAATTTCCATATGGTGCAGCATTATGGCGTTTTCTTTTCCATTAAGTAAATTAAGTTCAAAATAAGTTTTGATGTTATGTTGTTAATTTTTCTAATTTTGTCTTCAGGAGGGAAATTTGCAAATACTTTATTCTTCTATCCAAATAATTGTCTCCATCGAATGATTTTGTGGTCAAACCCAAAAGTAAATTACCACTTGCATGAAAATGCATATCTACACTTGTTCATAATATGAGTAAACCATAAAGGATTCATCATCATTAATGTTATTGTCACCACCATATGTTGTAGAAAGCAAAGTCCTCGCATCTCTCTAGACCAGTATTTCACAAAGTATGGGTCACGACCCACTGGTGGGTTTCAGACAAATTTGATGGGCCCCGAGAGATATAATTTCATACATAAACATATGCACGAGTTATAAACGTTATAATTTGGAACCTACACACATGCAATGAAACTGTCAATCAGATGTAAAATACTACGTAGAGTACGCAGTGAGTGCGACCCCCGCCACCAAAATTATTTTTAAACTAAATTAGTAATATAACAAATTGTGAAATGCTCTGATTTGTTCTTTAATAATTGAGAATCACTGCTCTAGACATTGCAAAGAATTTTAATAAAATTGCCACTAACGTTTGCATGTTAGCAAAAAACTACACTGCTGAAACAATATGACAGCAACAGCTGCTGTTGGCTGAGAAGGCAACCAAGTGGCCAACAACGACCACTACTTAATTATATTTCCAGTACACCATGCACGGAAATCTCTTACTAACCTTGCCGTTTTCTTAACGCTGTTCTTCTATACAAATGAATGAACTGTTTTAGACTACAAACCTAGCTGGCCATTCTAGAATTATGCAGGTTGTAGCCTCTAAGTGTTGAAACCCCTACCATTTGAATTTTTTAATTTTAGAATGCGGGATAATCAGAAACAATTTAACGAATAAGGAGGTAAGTATTTCGGAAGAATGAGCTTCCAGTTGACCGAATCGGAATATAACCCGCGACTTCTGTAGGTTATGTACCATACAACCAAACACTCACTATGAAATTTGAGTGCACGCAATATATAGATTCTGAAAGGCTAACGAAATTAGCAGATATATGTACAATTTCGGAGTGGCCGCAGATGTCACTTATTAACTAACTTTACTTTCCAAGTGCAACTTACACAAGTTTCCCGCCAATCGTTTGGGATGCATCTACTGTCGCTGCAATGTAAACAGGCGAGAAAAAAATACGGCGAAGAAGTTTTGAAGCCCACAAGTGTGGAAACCTTACTACGGAAATTCCCTTCGCACCATGGAGATGTCCAAACTGAAACGAACATGGAATCAAGACTAGAAATCAAATATAAAACCACCGAAAATCTAATCTTCACATATTTCAGACATTACCTGAAAGAATATCCGCACAATTTGACAACCACGTAGCAATAATTTCGACAGCTGCAGGCTTTTTGTAAGTGTTGGCACCAGTTGGCACTCTTCGAATGATTAAGAACGGATGCTTCAATTTACACGTTGCGTTAGGACTCCAACTTTGATCTTTCTATGGTGCTGCCTCATATTTTGTTTGCCGCGGCAAAATACTGTAGTAATTTGGTACAATCACGATTCATCTAAAATGGTACGCTTTTGCATATATTACACCAGTAGTTTTATAGCTTATTTATTTTCCAATTAGTATGTTTTAAATGTATTCCGATTTGTTTGTAATTTGCAATATTTGTAGGCACTCAACTTTCCACCACATATCCAGTTGATGTAATTTAAATATTTGAAGGGAATTCGAAAAAATGTATACATATATATTTAAAACTTGTTCTAGTTTGCTAATTTCCGGTTATTTTTGTGGGACGCAATTTTTGTTGTTGCTTGGTGACGCTAGATTAACCAATGAAATGACCTTGACTCAAGGGCGGCTTTTTGATGATTTAGCTATATAGTTTTCATCTTTGGAGTTTCATACAGGGCGGACACTTCTGAATCGCAGCCAATCTCTACTGAAATTTGCTAGCGCCCACCCTTATTTGTAAGACGTATTTTCGCCACCAAGAGAGTTTATTTTCAGTTAGGCAGCGCAAACCTGTAGAAAAGTAGGCACGAGTGATGAGTGCGTAGATTTTAAGCGAGTTAACTTCAAGCTAGAAACGACCCTGCTGTAATGAGCCGACCGTCTGCCGGTGCTATTCTGGAATTTGATTGGCCCACGTGACCGTGACGTCACTGCTGGTGAACCGCTTCAACTTTTATCTCGGGTCGGCATCAGCACTCTTGCTTGTGATTGGCCAAGGGATGTGCGTCACAAGTCGTGTGAGCCAATGAAATTTAGATTCGTTAACTTTCATGGAACCAATTTTTTTAAAAAAGTTACAATTTCTCTATTTCTAAACTACGTGAAAATATTAACATAACTGCACAGGAAAAATTAAAAATGCTTTGAGATTGTTCTGGCACACATTAAGAGCCAAAATAACTACCCTCGCCAGCATTTCAATGTAGCACACAGCAACTGAGGGATCGGCACTGCACTGCAGCTCTGCTCTTTGTATATAGCAGGGCCTTAAAGCGCAGACTGACGTGACTTCTAGCTCATCTTTCCTCCAGACCATAATAATGCGTTATATAGGTTATTTTTCTTTAAGAGTTATCTACTTTTATGGAAGGGAACACTTTAAATCTAATAATTTTCAGAACACCATAAATTTCTGCGAGAAAACCCAACATTCCTAGTGCCAGGCAATTATTTTTAGCGGTGATACTTCCTTGGCATAGTAGCGTGATTAGCCTGCCATGGATAACCCAAACTCATTAAATGCAGTCAAAAATGTTTTTACTGTTTATATATAT
Organism: Clitarchus hookeri; assembly: GCA_002778355.1. Classification (NCBI taxonomy): domain Eukaryota; kingdom Metazoa; phylum Arthropoda; class Insecta; order Phasmatodea; family Phasmatidae; genus Clitarchus; species Clitarchus hookeri. The sequence goes on along the minus strand of NQII01002414.1, from coordinate 335,735 downwards.
AATATAAATTCCTGTGTAAGGAAGGCGGTAGATTTGAAGTAAATTTGACTAGCAAATTGTAAGTGATTTCTCAGAGTCCTACGGGAAGTATCAACTTTTCCTCCGTCTAACCTATTCAACGTATTTTTTGATATGTGCAACCGTATTTCCTCTTTTACGAGTTTTATCAAACTATGTTCCACAGCATATCGGTATTTTTCATGTGTGCTTAGTTTCTATTTTCGGAAGTTTGATATCTCGCTTGATTTCCAAAGTGCATTCCTGTGTTTTATTGCCCTAGAATGGAATGATTTGTCTGTACTTCACGTCACATCAGCACGCGTCACGTCACTGGCGAAACTCATCGCCGTGCTAGAAAAAAAAACGGCACCCACATCACACGCAATTACGAAATAGAAATAACTATCAGTTCACTATTAGTTTAATAATAGAGACTACCTACAAATTAGCACACAATACACCACCACCTTTGGCGTTGTGCATGTAACAAGCTTCTAGTAGGCATATAGTTTTTACTTAAACATTTCAGCCATGTTTTGAAAGGTCTGTACAAGTGCTGTTAAGTTTCGATTAACGATATGCATTTAATAATAACCTTTCAATGCTTACTTTGCTCTATCATGTGTGCGTTTACAACCAAAACCAAATTACGCGGGTGCCGATCTGTGAATACAGGAAATAGTGCAAGAGAGAATACGTAACATTTATATTTACATTCCTCTTAAATGTTATGAAATTATTGTAAAAGTAGTGCTCTTCGTTGTTGCGCCAGTTTTACCTATAAGCGGGAATACGTAGTAAGCAATATTCAACACCTCAAGGTCACATCCCGCCGTACGGAAGCACTGAGACTTGAGCCTAAGTAAGTTCCGCTGTGTTCAGATTCCTCAAAGCAGTGACTATGCTTTTGACACAGCGATCTGTCCAGAAAAGAGGCTGCGTTATCGCCGTATTATGGACACTTGTTTTACAGAACAAAAGGCTACATAGCATAAAGATAGGGCTACTCCTTTTTCAAAGACCACATTTGTGTTTCAATAACCAAATTTATGAATGGACAACAAAATATACGCTGATTTCCGTCCTGAAATAATATTTACATTGAAATATTCGATAACCTTTTTAAAAATAAATATAATGGACACGTTTGCTTACGGTGAGACCCATTTGACGACTAGGGAGTCCCCTTATGGTTAAACTGGCCGCATTGATCAGTTGCAGTCAGCTTACCGAATTTGACTAACCGTTCTGTATCAAATCATGTTCCTGTATTTCTTTAAAAGCAAGGTTAAGTAGCCGAGTACATACATTTCTTCACTTTATTCATAGACACGTGTTCGCATGGTTTGCTCTGCTAGTTTAGCACTACTTGTGATAGCTTTCTGATAAGCGTCTGTGTTCGCACGTTTTCGTATGCTGTTCGGGTGGCACTGGCAGTTGCCATTGCTCGCCCGGGTACAGCACAAGTAGAAAGGTCAAAAAAGGACCGCCAGATTAGAATTATAAACGTCTAAGAGTGGTGATTGCGAAAAGTAATTTGCATTTACACAGATTGGCGACAGAAGATGTTTGGGTAGGGTATCCTGCACGAAGTGCACGCACTTTGTAATAAATTAACTAAGTCACAGTTATTCCTCGAAAGTAAAAGTTATCCTGAGCAACCTGAATCTATTTTTTCTTAGACTTCACTGGGGCAATAATCATTCTCGCTATTTTCCTAGTAAAATTGTTTATTGATTTACGACATGTTAGTTTTCTGCTGAGTCATTCGCGTCGTCCGGCCGAGAGCACCTACGTTTTCTGCTTACTTCGCTGCTTGTGAAGAATATCACTTGCTCTGATAGCAGAAATAGCACACCACGAACAAACATAATATGGGTAGGGAGAGTATTGAATGAAAATTTTCCTGCCGCAGTGTTACGCCTTTTTTATTATTATTTTGTTGTAACCATGGTTCCTTGGTGTTTATTAACAAGAGAAACGGTTAAATTAGGCGATTTTTTGTATTTCTGCAGCGAAGAAAGTTTCCAAATAAATACTTTACGTTTTGCATACTCGTTGTCAAAATACAATAATTCCTATTAATGTAAATTATTAATGATCTATAAATGAATTAGTTACGCATTAGTGATTAGGAATCCACGAATAAATTCGAGAATATTTCAGATATTGCGAACATGCTCCATTACCATCGTAAATCATAATCTTCCTGTGAAATAAACCGATTGCATTTAAGTGGAATTGCCGGAGTTAGTCTTATTGAGTTGGGGGGGGNGGGGGAATTAGAAATGCTGAAAATAAGACTAGTTCGAACCTCAATTTCGCTACATTTTTACAATATGGCTACAGCCACTAGTTTTTGGTCCAAAAACTAGGCTACATGAAGCCAAATTCACTACTGTTGGCAACACTGATCTGTATACTGACACGACCGAATAATTGCTTCCGAACTAAGACAGAAAAATCTGTTTAGGCAATGGATATGAATGCACCGCGACATTATATTCAAGTGAATAAGTCGCCTACTAAGAATTGTTTGACGCGCGATGCAGCATGTCCCTAGAACAAAAAGAACGAAACAACGCATAGTAGACTGGCAGAGGCTTGTAATAGAAATGCCCCACAATCATTGAAGAATAACGCAGAACTGGCTTACCATCACACGGTTATATGATTATAGTGTATCCGCGGTTTCTCTAAACACTGAATCAAACCTTTGAATAATCACCCCATATATGAAGTGTTTGGTTTTTCTAAAATATGTCTTATCACAAGCGTATTATAAAGTAACTTATTTTTGGATAAATTGAACTTATATTTTATCTATAAATTATATTTCATTCATAATTAATACGGATAAAAAAGAGAAGATGGGTGTGTTGGTAGTGCCTAGTAATAGCTCTCATACAAAATATTGCACTGAGTGCGCATGAATACGGCTAGTTGTCCTTTTAGTGTAATTTTCTAGATTCGGTTAACTTTGTTTGTATCCTAGAATTAGAACTTGAGCGGGGTTTCAGAAAAGTTTGGGTTAAAACGTGTGTTTGAATTTAAAACTTGTGTTCTAAAAGGGAGGGGGAGGGGGCACGCGCGGATATCCCGTTTCCCGTTGCGATTCAACTATCTTAAAGTTCCGCGAAGTCAGGTTCGCCCTGCATTTAGCGCGATACACACCATCCAGGTTACATTCGACACAGTTTTACCCCACAATTTCCCCGAGCTTCAGCCCTCCCCACCTCCGCGTTTGATAGCATATATACTGCTAATATCGTGATGCCCCTATTAAAATACGTGGTCAGTGTGATTAGCAATGTAGATTCATACCATTTTCAGAGATATTTGCTTTTCGGAAAAGCAGCTATTCTCCGGAGTCCCGAATTTAGTATACAACCCGACGGAGTATACAAATCAGTCCACAACTGGCCGTAACCGTGTACGTATTCCAATTGTTACGCCACGTTAACACGGCCCGAATATTCTCTGCAATTGCGATGTCCGGAACTGAGCTTTCTCAAACTGTCACCTGAGCACAGTAGGCCTAATACAGTGAATTTTAACTTTCTTTTTTCCTATAACCAAATGTGTATTTTTAATAGATTAACATGCCAGATTAATTATTTCGAAATGTATCATGTTCATTAGTCTATTCGCAGTTATTTCACACTTTTAGACAAAAAAAAACCTTCGAAAATCCTTCGCATGCATGACTTTTATGGTTTCATAAATATGATAATTTATCGCAAGCGTTTTTACTTTTGTTAAAATAAATTCCTTNAGAGTCGAAATATACCACTTTCTGGAGTTTTTTTTCTTATTTTCAGAAAAGCCCCTATAGTAAAATTTTACCAATTCCTTATTTTTGGCTAAATTAAACCATTATTTTTGTTTAATTTATAATTAACACTAATAAAAGTGAGAGAAGTNAATTCCTTATTTTTGGCTAAATTAAACCATTATTTTTGTTTAATTTATAATTAACACTAATAAAAGTGAGAGAAGTGTGTTGGTAACGCATAGTAATAAATAGTTCCCATTCCAAATATATAACTGCGTGCGCACGAATGTGATGTGTTGTCCCTTTCGGGTAATTTTGTAGACTTGGTTGTGGTTTATTATTAGTAGAAATAACGTTGATTCGGTTAAACTTTGTTCGCACGAGGCGGAGGAAATCTCCTGAAAGTTGGTTCCTAAGTGCAATGAACTATGTCTGTAGGACTGATTTAATTTTCTATCAGTTAAAGTTTCCCCCTACTATGATCAATCCTAGCACAGCGTCACCCTCCGACAGCTCTATTGCAGATGGGCCCCGGCAGTGGCATTACTTGAGTTTTAGTTTGCAGTCAAGACGGCAACTTCAGAGGGCGGGAGTTGGGAAGGGCGTGGCCCTACGATGGTCACGCCCCTTGGCACGAGCAGCAGCAGCAGTTTTAAACAATCTCCACCCTGAACGGCTTGTCGGTAGTAAAGTGTACCGAGAGGCCCTGCACCGAGCATACTGCAATCTGCCAGATCGACATCGACTAGAACACCCCACACTCGTGTCTGCCTTGGAGCAATGTTTGAGGGACGCCTGTGACATGCCCAACTTCGCAGCCCTGTATAGCAACCATCAGAGAGACTAGGTGCGAGTTAGCAACTAGTCCAGCGCCCACTTTCATAACAAATCCGGCTCTGAAAATGTTAGATAAAATGTCCTAAGAGATTATACTGCCCAACAGAATTATTGTAGGTCTATCCCTTCTATACAAATCAAAATATTGCAACTTTACAGCTAATTTATCAGTGAATTAAATTTCCAAACATTGACTGCGTTTCTGCTAATGCTACTATCAAAACGACGAGGTTAGGATTTGAATATAGTACTGCTAATATAAACACGTGCTTTGAAATGTATTCTTCATCTAACCAGTTTTCAATGCAATTATATTATATTAAAACTCTCGTGAGATTATCTTACAAAAGTGCTAGTCTTAAAAATTAAGATATAATCAAACATGTTCACCAATGTCACCCGTGCGACTGTTTGGGGTAGGTCAATGTCGGGAACATGCGCACGAGAATAATCTCTACCTCATCTTGCGTTTATGCAAACAATTGCTGAAGCANTAGGTCAATGTCGGGAACATGCGCACGAGAATAATCTCTACCTCATCTTGCGTTTATGCAAACAATTGCTGAAGCAATACGTTTTGAGACTGTCATCGGGACTTCAGTGGTCGGGTCCAAAAGACTTAGTCACTAGCGACATTGACTAAATGCAGACATTCGCAGTCTGTGAAATTCATCTCGCCACTTGAGCCCAGTACAGCAGCTATCTGCGCACAACAGGTTTCGACTGGCAGTTGCGTGCGAGAGAGAGGTTCGCTGTTGCGTTACTTTTGTCACAGTCAGCAGCTGTGATAACTGACTAGCGTTTTTTTTTTTTTTTTTTTTATAACGATTCTGCTTGGTTTTGTCTGTCGCCGTTCGAGTCCATCGATCTCGATTGATTGCAGCCTTCCGTACAGTTAATTTTACAAATACGCACAGCACAAACGAAATTACAACCTTCCAGCGTCCATTATGATTGTACGAAGTTTTTAACTGATACAATTACAAGTTTACACGGCGAAAACGTTAATGTTAAAGATACTTTTTATGCCGCAAGTAAAGTGAAACCAAACTGCAGTGACGAAATCAAATGGATCAAGTTTCAAATACGGCTTCAAGTTTCTGCCCGATTCAAGATTCGCACGATACTACCAGTGTTTATTCACACTTAATGTAACCGTTAACACTTTTGGAATTCCTGCTTGGTTCGTTCCATCTTCCCCGTTGCACGCCAATTTGTATTGGAATTATTTTTATAGTGCGCACGAGACGTTAAGCAACTTGCTACGAACATTTCGGCCAGGTACAAATGTGGTTATTGCCTAACAATTCGTGTAATTGCAGACAGATTTTTACCAGAAGGCGTACAAAAAATTACCGAGTTCTAACGGCTCGGAAAGACAATATAGAACTGCAGAGTCGGAATAGATATGGAATCACAAGTTGGTGAACAGAACCTTGGCACTAATTGAAACCTTTTTACACTTAGCTGGATTTGTAGCGCTCGTAAAAACACTATCGGCTACTTTCAGAATACGTTTGGAAAGTTATTGTATTAATAAAGTGATTAGGTACGAGACATTGTTAACTTCAAGTATGGAGGCAGTGTGCAAGATTGACAGTACTAAGCAGGGCGTTTTGTTCAGTGATCTATTAACCAGGATTCAGGAACGGCCTGTACTGTAATGATTACAAAGACTGGCGCAGTACAAACGTGATTGTGAAAACTGCACGGTGTCGCCGCTAGGTTGGTTGCATTGCAATGTAAAAACCCTTACGTCGCAGCTGCAGGATAGCACGCACCGAGGCGATACAACAATGTAACATGGGCGACACCAAGGTCTTTTCCAATGGGAGGCATAGCAATTAGAAAAAGTTTCCTTCAGAGGAGTGAGATTTACAACTGGGTTTTACCCTAAATGCACGCAACAAACATCCACGACTTGTAATGTGAATACATTTCTTTATCGTTACAATAATATTAAATACAAATGCACAAATACCAAAATAAAATTATGGAAAAACCAGAAAGAACTCAACTACTCCTTCCAGCAGAGACTTTCATTCTGAAGTAACGTCGCTAATAAGGAATATTTGCTATAAAATTATTTTACATTCCATAGAAAAAATACAGTTTACACGGAAGGGCAAGTGCCCCCTTCCTGCTGGCGGCCATGCAAAGTAAGAAGGACCACGTGCCCAATTAAAGGCGAACCGAGGCACAAGGTAGCGACGGAACTAAGTACAGATTACTTTGATTAGGAAGTCTGCAGTTAATGATCCCTCGGAAGTAGTGTATAATTACCTGGATCCACTGTAATCCACTAGTATCACTATACCGACAGCACAGCGGACAGACGACCTGCTAGCACTAGTGCCTACAGACAACTGGGACTGCAAGTCGATCTCAACGCTACCGCGAGTGAGTTTCCGCCTGAACCGCGTAAGTGCAGTGTTGCCAACACCCAGGCCGAATATCCCGCTAGGCCACACGCGGAAATTCACCATTATCAACTAGATCATGAAAATATCCATAATTATTCTTCGAATAACGACGACAATAATACGCGTAAGTTTAACTCAATTGGAAATAATAGTTCAACATGTATTTTTACAAAAACTAACTTTTTTCTTAAACCTAGTTAAATTTACATAAATTCCCACGTTACGTGATTGCAGTCGTGGCAAAAATAGCAATGAGCGGAAACAGCAAACAATGCAAAAAAAATAAGCATATAGATGTAATGCCTCCCAATTCATGAACAGAAAGTACAGAAGCATGTTATAAGTACACGCCTCGAAAAAAGTTTTGCACCGCCTGTAATCAGGGACGAATCTGGGCTTTCCTTCGCCCGGGGCAGACAGAAATTGTGATTTGCGCCCCCCCCCCCCCCC
>NQII01002414.1:304677-317832 GCA_002778355.1 Clitarchus hookeri | reverse complement strand
GCGATGGCGTACTTGATGCGCGTGGCAGTGTCGCCCTTATAGCTCCCGCGCTTCTCGGCCTAAACGTGGGCAAAAGTTCTAGGTAGACGGGCGCCTTAACCTTGAACAGCCTCTGGTAATTTTTATTCTTAAAGTATAGTTACAGGCGGCCGCACTCCGAGCATGCGAGGCACGGATGATTTATGGACGGGCGCGTACTATTAGTTGCAACCGGAGACGCAGCGGCTGTTCACAAAGGAATGTTTACAAAGCACGCATGTGCGTGCCGCTTCCGACCTTGGGTATCGGGTGTCTTTTGAGATATCGTTGAAGGAATGTTCTACTCATTACCACTGCACTAGTTTCTCTCACCGTGACTCGGGGTGTGTCGAACCTTCCAGATCAAGGTCAGCGATAGTGTAAAAGTGTGACGTGTCTCCAAGCCGGAGTTAATGAGCAACGTGAGCCAAGGGCGATAGTGCGACGTCAAGCGAGAGACGACGAGCGAGGAGAGAAACGAGTAGCGCTGGAAGTGACCAACTGGAGGAAAATCTGCGACTGCGAGCATCAGAGCTGTGAAGGGTGCGACTGGCAAGCTGGACTATTGGACTGGATGCGTGAGTGGAATACATTACAAATGATGGCAACTGATGTTAATGGTGAGTATGAGTTAAGTGACTATAACCAAATAGAAGCATAAAGGATGTTAATTAGATTTGAAATACTTTAAATATCGCGCTCACTGGGAAATAAAAAGAGTAATAGTGGAGACATTGTGACAGTATGTAGTGGGCAGCTACTATACGAACATTAATAGTTGTTTCCAAAAAGTAGTACATTTAACCGTTTTTATCGCAGTGGAAAATTTAAAAAAGTACTACAAAATACTATCTCAATACAAAATACGGAAATAAAGAGAAATTGTTTTCAAGTTTCCAAAATGTGTGTCCCCTCACGCTCTACACCTCCCCAACAATAATATTTTGATCTCCATCGGAACTTTTAACAGGTGGTGAATAAGGTAGAACTTACAAAAAAATTAAAAATAGGTGAAAAGGGGGATGAGGTATACACACCCTCTCCACAAAAATAAATAGGTCCCAGGTGTATGGTAGTCCATAGACAACATGCAATAATTGACTAAACTCATCTCTTCATATCCTGGGGCCGCGGTGACTGAGCGGTTAGCCTGCTCGCTTCCCACCAAGGCGAACCGGGTTCAATCTCCGACCGAACCGTGTCGNACTGAGCGGTTAGCCTGCTCGCTTCCCACCAAGGCGAACCGGGTTCAATCTCCGACCGAACCGTGTCGGACGATGCCGCTGGTCGGCGTGTTTTCTCGGGGGATCTCCTGTTTCCCTCGCCCTTTCATTCTGACGCTACTCCATACTCAACTCAATCACCTCCAAATCTCATCACTCATTCTTCACGCTCACAGTACGTGTGTTAGCAGGAACACTGCGGGACGAGAACTCCCTGAGCGAGAAGCTTGCTTGTAAACTAACATAAGCTGAATGGTTACAAAGAAAGTCGCTGCTGCCCCCTCCACTATGACGCCTCGCGGACGCTGTTTCCGGTTTCCTCGCCTACTTCCGATACGTGTGTTCTGACGGAGATAAGCATATCTCTATGTGGTGATCATGTCTAAACTGAGTGCAACCTTACATAGTTTATTCTCGCCGTATGACAGTTTCAATTCTTATTTCTTCTCAGGGGCGTCCGTTGGCTTGGAGGTGGGAGTATGTTGGAATTGGGGTTTCTTACCCATCTAATAATTTTCAAGTAAACTATTTTTTTTTTTACAGTACCATGGACTAACTCTCTCTCTCTTTTACGTATTTCACAGTTACTGTTTTATCTAGTTAAGTTTGTTATTTATATTTTTATTTTAGTTTATTTTACGTTAACGATTTTTTTTCTGAGTTTTTCAAGCGGGAAAAGTCCTCAGTGATATCACTGAAACTACATTTCAGTGCGATGTCACTGAAATGTAGTTTCAATGTGATATCACTTCGTGTGCAAAGAGGCATGATACTACTGTGCTACGACGAGCTATTTTTTATTCTTAAAGTTTTTAAGTGCTTTAAACCCTGCTTCTACTTAGCAATTAACATAGGCATAGTTGCATAATATCGATATATATTGTATCCTCATTGTTAAGTCCGCGTCATACTCTTCACTACACAAGTAATTAAAATACTTAACTAATAAACCAAGTTTTAAAAAAAACAGTCTTTGGAATGGTTAATTCAAAAGAAAACTATTAAAGGCGTGGAAATTTACCGTATATTAAAAANTTAGCGGCGATGGCGTACTTGATGCGCGTGGCAGTGTCGCCCTTATAGCTCCCGCGCTTCTCGGCCTAAACGTGGGCAAAAGTTCTAGGTAGACGGGCGCCTTAACCTTGAACAGCCTCTGGTAATTTTTATTCTTAAAGTATAGTTACAGGCGGCCGCACTCCGAGCATGCGAGGCACGGATGATTTATGGACGGGCGCGTACTATTAGTTGCAACCGGAGACGCAGCGGCTGTTCACAAAGGAATGTTTACAAAGCACGCATGTGCGTGCCGCTTCCGACCTTGGGTATCGGGTGTCTTTTGAGATATCGTTGAAGGAATGTTCTACTCATTACCACTGCACTAGTTTCTCTCACCGTGACTCGGGGTGTGTCGAACCTTCCAGATCAAGGTCAGCGATAGTGTAAAAGTGTGACGTGTCTCCAAGCCGGAGTTAATGAGCAACGTGAGCCAAGGGCGATAGTGCGACGTCAAGCGAGAGACGACGAGCGAGGAGAGAAACGAGTAGCGCTGGAAGTGACCAACTGGAGGAAAATCTGCGACTGCGAGCATCAGAGCTGTGAAGNCGAGGAGAGAAACGAGTAGCGCTGGAAGTGACCAACTGGAGGAAAATCTGCGACTGCGAGCATCAGAGCTGTGAAGAGTGCGACTGGCAAGCTGGACTATTGGACTGGATGCGTGAGTGGAATACATTACAAATGATGGCAACTGATGTTAATGGTGAGTATGAGTTAATTGACTATAACCAAATAGAAGCATAAAGGATGTTAATTAGATTTGAAATACTTTAAATATCGCGCTCACTGGGAAATAAAAAGAGTAATAGTGGAGACATTGTGACAGTATGTAGTGGGCAGCTACTATACGAACATTAATCGTTGTTTCCAAAAAGTAGTACATGTAACGGTTATTATCGCAGTGGAAAATTTAAAAAAGTACTACAAAATACTAACTCAATAAAAAAATACGGAAATAAAAAGAGAAATTGTTTTCAAGTTTCCAAAATGTGTGTCCCCTCACCCTCACCCTCCCCAACAACAATATTTTGATCTCCATCGGAACTTTTAACAGGTGGTGAAATAGGTAGAACTTACAAAAAAATTAATAAGAGGGGAAAGAGGGATGAGGTATACACACCCTCTCCACAAAACTAAACAGGTCCCAGGTGTATGGTAGTCCATAGACAACATGCAATTATTGACTAAACTCATATCTTCATATCCTGGGGCCGCGGTGACTGAGCGGTTAGCCTGCTCGCTTCCCACCAAGGCGAACCGGGTTCAATCTCCGACCGAACCGTGTCCGACGATGCCGCTGGTCGGCGTGTTTTCTCGGGGGATCTCCTGTTTCCCTCGCCCTTTCATTCTGACGCTACTCCATACTGAACTCAATCACCTCCAAATCTCATCACTCATTCTTCACGCTCACAGTACGTGTGTTAGCAGGAACACTGCGGGACGAGAACTCCCTGAGCGAGAAGCTTGCTTGTAAACTAACATAAGCTGAATGGTTACAAAGAAAGTCGCTGCTGCCCCCTCCACAATCACGCCTCGCGGACGCTGTTTCCGGTTTCCTCGCCTACTTCCGATACGTGTGTTCTGACGGAGATAAGCATATCTCTATGTGGTGATCATGTCTAAACTGAGTGCAACCTTACATAGTTTATTCTCGCCGTATGACAGTTTCAATTCTTATTTCTTCTCAGGGGCGTCCGTTGGCTTGGAGGTGGGAGTATGTTGGAATTGGGGTTTCTTACCTATCTAATAATTTTCAAGTAAACTATTTTTTTTTTTACAGTACCATGGACTAACTCTCTCTCTCTTTTACGTATTTCACAGTTACTGTTTTATCTAGTTAAGTTTGTTATTTATATTTTTATTTTAGTTTATTTTACGTTAACGATTTTTTTTCTGAGTTTTTCAAGCGGGAAAAGTCCTCAGTGATATCACTGAAACTACATTTCAGTGCGATGTCACTGAAATGTAGTTTCAATGTGATATCACTTCGTGTGCAAAGAGGCATGATACTACTGTGCTACGACGAGCTATTTTTTATTCTTAAAGTTTTTAAGTGCTTTAAACCCTGCTTCTACTTAGCAATTAACATAAGCAAAGTTGCATAATATCGATATATATTGTATCCTCATTGTTAAGTCCGCGCCATACTCTTCACTACACAAGTAATTAAAATACTTAACTAATAAACCAAGTTTTAAAAAAAAACAGTCTTTGGAATGGTTAATTCAAAAGAAAACTATTAAAGGCGTGGAAATTTACCGTATATTAAAAANAAAAAAAAACAGTCTTTGGAATGGTTAATTCAAAAGAAAACTATTAAAGGCGTGGAAATTTACCGTATATTAAAAATTGTACTTTACACATTTCTCACTTAATTTGCTCCCCTCCCCCTCTCAGCAACTCGGTGCGCCCCTGAGCTCAGGCCCAGTGGGCCCATATACATATATATACAGTCCGTTCACGGTTACTTCCAACTTCACTGAAGCCCTGCTCAAGTTCTACTCCCAGGATATTCCTCCGCCTCATGCAAACAAAGCTTAACCGAGTCTAGAAAATTACACCAAAAGGACAACGCACCGCGTTCTTGCGCACTCAGTGTTATAATATTCTGCATAAGAACTATTCCTTACTAGGTGTTACCAACACAACTTTTTCTCCCCTTTTTCATTCATTTTAATTGAAAGTGAAATATAATTTACATATAAAATATAAATAAATGATAAATGTAATAAAAAATAAGGTATTTTTAATGTTAACACAAGTAAAAATCGCTTGTGATACATGACATATTTAGGAACCAACCAAATACATCAAGCACGGAGTACTTTTTCAAAGGTTTGATTCAAAAAGTGTGAAGAAACCGCGAATTGGCTACGTAATTTCGTCGTGACTACGTCATTTCCTGTTCTCGGTGATTCTGAAAGCTGCAGTTAACTTGTAGGTTTAGATTAGCGACATGGTGCGCGGAAAATGTAATGATGATGGTGCATCGATTTTTTTCAGATGGGCTCCGAACTACATTGCTGATGAAATGAGTCTTGGCATTTGGACGCTCTATTCTCTAACTTTACACTGTCGTTATTTAAATGCACTTGCCGTTTAACTATCTTTACGAGGCGAAATGGTATTCTGTAACTCAATATGTATTCGATTAGCTACGGCGATTCGGACCTTACTTTCCGAATAACCCTCGTATATTGTATTGATAAAACGAAGAAAGTGGGACACGCGTGAATAGTTTTTAAGCAATTCTTACATTATTCCACGTCACATATTTCCAACTCGAACTGTTTAGTATCAGTAATAGCAGAATTACTGCATTGCATTCAATACTCGTTTGTGAGTTGTTCGCGAATAGAAGTGCGTTGTCAATAAAATGTCCCGATTACTTTTAGTTCCAGTTATATTAGATATGACGTCCAAAGTGCGATAATAGCTACAACTACCGTCTCGCAAATGTAACCCTAATTCACTGCCTCGGACAAATTAAAAAGTAGTTACCAAATATTTAATTTTTTGCAAGGTTTTATATTTTTACTTTTATAACCTACTAATTTTTTTTAGACAGATGTCAGTCTAAAATATTATAAAATTTGTTTAGCATTACAGTACAATGGCAAGTGGATTAGCTGACAGCGTGTTGATAAAAAATACAGCCTCCACTTAACGCACCAGCTGATGGCGAAAGGATACATAAACGAAAAGTAAACACTGGCGATACTTTCGCCGAACTGTCAAAATCTTGCCAAGTTACACCAGACAGAGGATAAGAGTATCCGCTGACCCGGATTGTAACGCCAACCTCTGCAGGGTATATTTCTCTCGCAGCCTGACCGCATGTGACCGCTAGCTCTGCCTTGCGTCACCGCCTGGAACCACGGCGACATCTGCGGCCTTGTAGTGCTGCTGCCTGTCTGCGAGACCAAGAAGCATGCAAGGAGACAAAGTATGCCGAAAAAATTAATATTTAACATTTTAAAAATATGAATGGTTTATTATTTGGTGATAACATGTGTGTCACGCGGTAGCCCACTGCATTATTGTAGTCCATTCGTGGTTACTTCCAACTTTTCTGAAGCCCTGATGTTCTATTTCCAGAATATTCCTCCGCCTCATTCAAACAAAGCTTAACCAAGTCTAGAAAATAACACCAAAGAGGCAACGCACAGCGTTCTTTCGCACTCAGTGTAATCATATTTTGCATAAGAACTATTTCTTACTACGCCTTACCAACACACCCATCTTCTCACTGTTTTTATTCATATTAATTATAAGTTAAATGTTAAAGTTTATAGTTAAAATATAAGTGAACGTTTAATTTAATAAAAAATAAGGTATTTTTATGTTAACACAAGTATAAGACCTTGTGATACGTGACATATTTAGGAAACGACCAAGCACATCGTGCATGGGCTGATTTTTCAGAGGTTGGTGTAAAAAAGTGTGAAGACACCGCGAATATACTGTACTTTATGTTGTAAATGTTTCATTTGTGTAACTTAGTTGACTGCATCAAAGCAGAATAATTTAGGATTTAACATTACGTTATTCAAAAAATATAAGGTGTAATTTTTTTTTATTCTAGGGAACTGACATCACATACAATGCGTACAAGTTGAACAATGTTTGGTACAAATATAAAATAATAATTTTTTTGGTATCCAACACCCTTAAGTTATGGAGGAATATATGTAATTTCAAAATGGTGATTATCTCTCCCCCCCTTAAGGATACTATCTAGGAAGATATTAAAATCAGTTTTCGCGTGTATCTCAGTAAATCAATGTTCTGGGAATACGACTCTTTCCAGGAAAGGTAAAAACAGTTTATAGGGGTTTTTATTACTTTAATCTTATTTAATATACCGCCAACTGGTGTGACTTTGGCTCATTTTTGTCTCATTTTGTCTTAAAAACTGCGTAAGCAGACCAACAGCTATAAGTTATTATATTTCCAATCTTTTTGTTGAATAAAAGAGATTCCAACCAAACAGTTTAACATCCTATTTCAAAACTATAAACATTTCCTAACCTTCAAAACTCATTTCCGAAAAAGTGGTACGATCTCGCCTCGACGTGGGGTGACTGACTCGAGGTACGATATAGCTTGAATAATCGTTTATAAATACCAGTGATACAGTGTAACCCCATTGTTACTTTGTAAAAATCGATCTATCAGATAAATGCATAGCTTTGAAGCACATAAACATTTGAATGGTACAAGGGTGAAAGGATGATTGTCCATTCGTATAGAAAATGAGACTACAGTGTCATCTGATAGAGAATTGCCAGTACTGTTGGCATGCAAAGCAAAACGGTTAAAGGAGATGAGAGACCGAAATTACAGGCCTCGGAAGTAACACTTCCAGGGGAGGGAGCAGTTTATAGTTTCGATCGCCGTTTCCTCCAAAATAGAAAATGTGGGCATTCATTTTTTTTTATCCCTGTACCCTTTATTTGTTAACATAAAACTATCTACCTGGTGGAATCCACGAACGCGAGCCTAGTTTCTTTATACCCGTAAGGGAGATAGCGCCACTTGAATGTTTGTCCAAGTGATGTGACAAAGTCTCCTCGTGGTAGACAAAGACGGTATTCAAATAAAAAATAGTTAAAGTGGTTAAAAAAAATTGCATTTTTAGCGCTCTCCTGCGCAGTTTACTCAAAGGAGAGAAGAAAAGTACAAAGTGACATCTGTAGTTTACTCCACTGGCTCCCATCGCGTGTAACAATACCACGCTGTTACAGATCTGACTTGCGAGGAATGCAGCTACCCGCGCACGCATATCGCATTGTTTGGAGGGCCCGTATAGTTCATTTCATATAAGAAGGCCACTTTCTTACAGTCAGTGAATGGCAACTTAATATATTGAAAACAAATAACCTGTCATTTACAAAATCCTGTATCAGCTGATGCACGAACGAACAAAAGTTAATATTACGTTGGCTATTCTGAGAGCAGTGCCGAAGCACATCACACAAGCAAAAGATACGCGGATAAGAAAGAGTTCGTAGATTAATTAATACATTTTATTTTACGTGGTCATAAAACAGCAGTTTTTAGTTTTAGAAACGAAACTTCGTGATAAAATAGTAATGTATAGGTGTTCAAAATGAGATGCACAATAAAACGATACGTATCCAAATGTGACGAAAAAATCCAAAGTTTCCAGACTCTCAAACCAGGTGCTGCCATCTTGTGAGTTAAAAGCGCACCATCATTTGCAATATGCCCTTCCATGCCATCTGTTATCCATATCCCGAACTACACCCAGAAACATATTATAGATTTGTTGTTTAAAATAACGTATTCACGCGCATATACAAATAATTTTATTTTCCCGCGAGCTCTGTATAATTTTTAAAGTAACATATATTTCGTGTACCGCGTTTACGAACGACCCTACACACGTCCACCAAGCTCCGTTTACGAATGCAGCACCACCCAAGCAGTTCACCAATTGCCGCACGTAGCAGCACCTCCTGGACGCACTGACTAGCCACATCAAAGCCTATTCTTAATACGCCTGTTGATGGCGAATGGATACATAAACGAAAAGACAAGGCGATTGTCAACTGTCAAGAATGTGGCCTTCTTATATGGTACACAGTATACCAATGCTTCCTTATGGCCAGGCGTGTACATTGAGGTGTTGGGAATGTTTGCTGGGGACAGCGGGAAGTCGTCCCATGGCTTGGCAGTTACCGGGAATGTTCGGTCGTGCGGTAGCACGCCGGCAGTGGTTTTCCTCAACTGGGATTTTCGTGCTACCATTGCAGACCAATGCGTTTCCGTGTTACGAATCCATCTCGTCAGTTCTCGGTCATTACATCAACAACCCACGAATCCCTCACATTTCAATGTAGGGCCAGGACGTTCCTTAACAGGNGGGGGGGCATGGGCGTCACCAAGACCTATTCCAATAGGAGGCATAGGAATTAGTAAAAGTTTCCTTCAGATGAGTGTGATATTTACAACTGGGTTTTACCCAAAAAGCACGCAACAAACATCCACGACTTGCAATGTGAATAAATTTATTTATCGTTAACAATTTACAATATACACTGGAGAGCCAAAAAAAAAAAACTGGTATAGGCGTGCGTATGCAAATAACAGAGGTATGGAACCAATCAGAGTAACGCGATGCGATCGGCAGCGCCTTTATACAAGACAACAAGCGTTTGGCAAAATTGCTAGATCGGTTACTGCTGCTACAATGGCAGGTTATCAAGATTTAAGTGAGTTTGAACGTGGTGTTATAGTCGGCGCACGAGAGATGGGACATAGCATCTCCGAGGTATCGATAAAATGTGGATTTTCGCGTACGGCCATTTTACGAGTGCACCGTGAATATCGGGAATCCGGTAAAACATCAAATATTCGACATCGCTGCGGCCGGAAAAATATCGTGAACGAACGGGACAAACGACGACTGACGAGAATCATTAAACGTGACAGACGTCCAACGCTTTCTCAAATTGGCGCAGATTTCAATGCTGGGGCATCAAAAAGTGCCAACGTGCGAACTATTCAACGGATCATCATTGATATGGGCTTTCGGAGCCGAAGGCCCACTCGTGTACCGTTGTTGACTGCATGACACAAAGCTTTACGCCTCACCTGGGCCCGCCAACACCGCCATTGGACTGTTAATGACTGGAAACACGTTGCCTGGTCTGACGAGTCTCGTTTCCAATTGTATCGGGCGGATGGAAGTGTACGGGTATGGAGACATCCTCATGAATCCATGGACCACGTCGAGAGTTGCTACCGAGTGGCTCCAGGAACACTCTTCTGACTTTAGACACTTCCATTGGCCACCTAAATCACCAGATATGAACATTATTGAGCATATTCTGGATGCCTTGCAACGAGCTGTTCAGAAGAGATTTCCACCGCCTCGCACTCCTATGTATTTGTGGACTGCCCTGCAGGATTCATTGTGTGAAATGCCTCCTGCATAACTTCAGACATTAGTCGAGTCCATGCCACGTCGTCTTGCGGCACTTCTCCGTGCTCGCGGGTGCCCTACACGATATTGGGCAGGTGTACCAGTTTTTTTTGGCTCTTCAGTGTAATAATACGACATAATATTAAATACAAATGCACAAATATAAAAAAAAACCAGGAATAACTCACTACTCTTCCCAGCACGGACTTACATTTGAAGTAATGTCGCTAATAGGAATTTTGTTGTTATAAAATTTTTTATTTCACATTTAATAGAACAAATACAGTTTCCAGGGGAGGGGCAAGTGCCCCCTCCTGCTAACGTCCGTTTGGAGAAGGGGGGCGTTTTGTCATTGTGCAGAGGTGAGTAAAGTGATTATAGGGACTTTGGTACATCAGGACCTGGGACCGGAGCGTGGGAGCTGTTCGTGTTCTGTCATTCCGGTCGGGCGGCGGTCATATTGGATCCAGGTGACATTGGACCTTAAAACCCAGAAAATAAAAAAAATTCAAAAATAATTTATAAAAAAATCATAATAAAGATATTTTAAAATGTAGTTAATAAAACTTATATTTCCTGAGGTCACCCACGCCCCCCTCCTCATACTCATTCCACCATTTTGGTAGGTGCAGTCCACTATCTTGGTAGGCGTCACAGCCACCATCCACCATCGTGGTAGGTGCAGGCTGCCATTTTGGTAGGTGCAGCCGTCCGCCATCTTGGTAGGTGCAGTCCGCCATCTCCGTAGGCTTCACAGCCACTGTCCGCCATCTTGATTTTTTCGTTTGTCAATTATTATGCATTACTGGAGTTTGTCTCTCACCTTCGTTCAACCGCGCCATCTTGATTTTTTTCGTTTGTCATTTATTATACATTACTGGTGCGGTCCCCAGCACCGCACCCAGCAGACGACTAACTCCCTCCACTCCCCCTTCCAATATATTTAAATTGACCAACTGCCACACCCCTGATTCTCATTGGCTAATGCCCACCCCTTCCAATAAATTGAATTGCTCCGCTAATGTTCCTCATTGGCTAATTATTCGGGCGTTTTCGGAAATCTTCGTTCCGACCAATCGGCGGCCTACTTTAATCGCGACGGTAGACTATTTTTCCCCCCTTAAAAACTCTTTATAAGATGCACCCCGAGCCCCCCCTCTGGAAATCAGTCATTTTTCTAGCTCTTCGAAATGTACACACGTTGTCCGAGCGGCCATAAAATTATTTAGGCCATTTTGGCATTTGGAAAAGTACGCTAGCTTAGTTAGTGCCTTGGGCAAACAGGACGAGTTAACATAGCTGCCGAAAGAATTTCTCCTGGTCTACGCACCTTACAAAATTTCGACCGTATTCAAGTATTTGCTGGCCTACCTGCAGCAGGATTGGGACTGCCTCCCGTGCGAGGAGTGTTTCGAGGGCTGCACCACCTCGGTTCCCGAAACGACGCATTGCAGGGGTCGGTGCAAGGCCCGACGAGCAGCCCTCGCGACGTCTGCGCCTGTGGAAGACGACGTCCCCGTGTAAGCTTTCTACTCGCAAGTTGTACCTGTGTAAGATGCTCCCCTTCAAGAAATTTACTGGCAAGCAGTACCTGGCGAGGAAACCAACCCAGAACACAGGTGCCAGATGTGTATGGACCTCGATGAAGTTTTAAATGACTTTGTAAAAAATTTGTGAAACTCTGTGTGTGCATGGGAACTTAAATTTTTTTTATATAACAGAAATCGTATGAAATGTGGCATGAGAATTCGCCACAAAGTTGGGCGCCAATTTAATGCTTGTTGGCTCGGTGGTGTTGGGATAATGGAAGTTTTGAGGGACGGTGAAGAACATTGTTAGGTGGGTCTGGAGTTGGATACCAGACTAGGCACCAGACACCGTCGGCAGGCGGTGTCGATTGCTGCTGCTGGTGGTGGTGGTGATGATCTCAGGGTATGGCGGGCCGTTTGCCCTGACGTGCGCAGTCGTTGGACGAGCCCCTCTTGGACAGGAAAACCCTACGCCTGATACTTACGTCGGAATGAAGTGGGTCAATTCAGACTGACCCACGCGCCTTTTACTGATAAAAGCTCGGTGTTGAGCATGCTGGTTATTAAGGTAAATTACGTGAAATTACGGCGAAAGCGGGTTGTAGGGGACCCGGACCCCGAAATGCCTGAAGGCAGTGCTTGAAATGAAAAACACTAAGTATGAAAACTTGCGTGTAATTACTGTTGCACAAAACTTTACATCACTCAAGGTGAAAACTTTACACGGGTTCTGGCCTGCGGCCCGCCAGATAGGCCAAACTGCGAAAGTACACAGAGGTGCACAACAATGAATTATTGGTGTGTTTAACTTCCCCGGGCGATGCTATTCCCGGAGAAGGGGTGTCATATCTGGGCACAGAAAATAACAGGTTCCAGTTAGTTACATGAGACTATCGCAGCTAAAGCTAGTTGGAGCGAAAATGTGAAAGCACCCGGAGCGCGGCGCGATGCGTGCCGACATTGAGACACTCGACGGCGACGGAATGGCGAGCTCGCAAGGCGCGGACTATGGCGGCACGCGGCTCGCCCTGCACTACTTTCTGTTGAACTAATACACTTGCACAACTAAATGGACATGAACCCTTGCATAAAACATGAATAAATAAATACATAATATTACACTGCACATGAACAAATACAATTTAAATGTGAATGGCATGAAATGAGGGTAAAAACAGAGGTGAAAAACACGCGAATTTTCAAATAAGCTTAATTAAGGCACTGAAACGCTTATTGGAGCGTCTGGGTGTCCACACGCCTGGTGTCTCTTTCTTTTACTTTTAATTATTTGATCTTAAATTGCCCTATAAATAATGTGTGACGAGTCCGTCATAACGCACCAGCGAGCGCCCGGTCGGTTTGTGTGTGAGCGTGTGAGTGT
>NQII01002414.1:280575-299222 GCA_002778355.1 Clitarchus hookeri | reverse complement strand
GGGATATAGCCAGTATCAAATATCTCCAGAGTATTTCTTAACTGTAATGCGTGGTTGTTTCACAACCGTGTCAAGAAGCAGACTTATTTATGTCTGAGAATCCACTCATCAAAGGAGTAATTTTTCCCCATTTTGGTAACTTGCATATATATTGAAAGTTAATTCTTTTACATAGTTTAAGAAGGTGAAGTGGGTAGTTGGCCCACCACAGCCATGTTGTGTACTCTACTTGCAGAGCGTCCCAGGGGCTCACTTCTTCATATCAGCTCACTGATCAGTGCCAATTCCTTCTTGCAGATAACTTCCTAATGAGGGCCAGATTTCCCATTAGACCGACTAGGCCCAGGCCTAGAGTGGCAGCATGGGGCAAACGTTTCTACCTTAGGTCTAAATCATCGATACTGAAGACAGCCGAGTTTTCACTTTCACCGCAAAATAGGGCCTGTAGGCGAGAACCGCACACTGCGTACATTTGATACTGTTTATTTCCATTTTCAACCTTTTATGTTCACACGGGAAGTCTCTTGATAAATTATCCTTTGTATTTAATTTCACGAAACTCCCGCAGGCTTCCGCCGCAGTTTTATCGCAATGATTGTTCGCAGAGGGGTGTCTAGAGGCTTTGCTTCAGTGATGATTATGGTGGAGGTGAGGGGTCTTGAATCATATCGCCCTAATTCCCTTTAACTGTTGTTTTTGACATGGCATTCGTTGTCTTGTCGATGCAATGAGTGTCTCGTATACTCGATGTTCTTTGCGAGAATATACGTTGCTTTATTATGTTCGGTACTGTAACTATTAACACGTCCGAGCTAATAAGTGTGGAATAGTTACGTGTGCATCGCGTTTGAAGTGTTGCTCATTATAAAAAACTAAAAAAGTTAAAGTGCAGGTTACCAGGCTCACAACTATGGCACAGCACTGCTGCGACACCTCAAGCACCTGGAAGTCTTCCTCGCCCAGGGAGACTCTCGTGGGGTGCGAGACCCATAACCCCCTCACATTTACGACGATCAGAGGAAGTGTTAGAATGTAGTTCTGCTAACATTCAGGTATATAAAATACTTTTCTTTTTAATGTATTTTTTTTTTAAGATACTTGCCAAAAATATTTAGTGGTTGTCCCAAAAAAAATACTTTCAGCAGAAAAAAAACAAACCTGAAAGAGTGTATTTTTCTAAATTAATATTTCAATTGCATAGGGTTTTCAATAACACCACTGGTTACATGTTTTTTTTAATGCCAAACCTCTCAACTTCAGAGATACCCCTTCACAGGTTAACACACATGCACATGCGTACATGTGCATTTCTAGACACACTGCTACGCATCACTACTGTGAGAGACTGTCTCCCACAAAAGCAAGCAGGGCATCTCAGGCCAAAGCTAATTCCTGCCTCCTCCTAGCTCTATAGACATTTATTGCTTTGTAGAAGTAGCGTGAAGAGAAGAAAGATGTTTGACTAACTATATTTGCGGAAGTATCGAGCTTCAGTCGATGTGCAGGATCAACCAACCAATGCTCTTAAAAATAACAGATTTGCTACATAGTATGAAACCAGATTACCTGCTGAATTAACAAAGAACTGCAATAATTATATAAGAACTATCTTTAACAGTTCAGAAAAACCAATTTTTCCCAAAAATTTATTAATGAATTTGGCATAAAAAATACAATTACAACTTTTAAAAAAATTATATCTAACTGCTGTACATAAAATTTTTTCAAATTTTTTAAAAACGGAATTGCTATTAAAATACACATAAAAGAAAAAATTTTAATTTTCCATTATTTTAAAATGTCAAACATGTTTACAAAGTCTTAATATTTTTTTTTTTTATGAAACCACTTTAAAGGAGTGTAATGGAAAAAAAAACTTAACCTACACTTGCATAAAAAGGAAAGCTGCAGCCTACATTATTTCTCACCATTGGAATGTAATAATTTTTTCTATCAAAATACATAATTTACATTACCTGACCTTAAATATACAATTAACTACGTTATAAGCATTTGGCACTTTTAACCCTTTATACTGTATTATGGATGCATCACTTATTACATAATATTTTTAATGTGAAAGACAAGCCAAAACAATACTTTACAACATACACCATCTCTTTTTCAAGAAATACATTCATACTTCAGAATGTAACATAAGAATGGAAAATATTTCATCTTCAGTCTAGGAATGTGTTCTACTGGAATGTCTTATTGCCAGTAAGGATTTGTAGTTCTACATTTTTCACAATAATTAATATCAGTTTAAATAACTGTAAACCTTTCTATTGAATTAGCACATATTTGCGAGCATTATTTGGAATGTTCCAAAAACTAATAGGAACCAAAAAATAGTGTTATATAACATGAGATACCACGATATTTAACAAATTTTACATTGTTCACACCCTTAAGGTGTTACCTTTATTGCAGCCTCACATCACTGACATTTTTCACAGACTTCTGGGCCTTATAATGTAGTTAGTCATTGGCATCTTATGTTTGCTATTTTTTAAGTTCCTTGGAATGAAACTTTACTACCAAGTTTACAATATGAAACACTGATTTTGGAATGTGCCGATCTGCCATGCAAAGCTGCAGACACTTTTTCAAAACAATAATGCCGCCATTAAAATGTTCTGGATGCAGTCTGATTGGCGTAGCTATCCAGATGAACACAAACAAAAGCTCTCAAACTGCCATAACCTGAAAATTACTTTAAGACGGCTGTATTCAGTGTTTGCAAAGGAATGTTCTTACACTGCAAGCAAGACAGGGCAGTTCATGCTTCGCGTAAAAGGAAACAGCTCGATACTACACAACTTCTGCATAAAAAGGACATTATTACAGGCATATAATCCACACCCTGCTAAATATTCTATAAACATAACGCATAGTCTTTGAAAGCATTCTCAGTTCCATCAGTATTCATCTAACAGTCTTCACAAAAACAATCCGTGTACAGTAGGAACTGTTAGCAGGCGTTACACTGAGCAGCCAGTTAAGCTTCGTTGTTGAAAATCACATGCTACACGACTATCTTACTTGAATCCCATACATCCGGGAAATGTTCAATATTACTTACCTTAGTGTATACCATTAAAAATGACACAAAAACAGTAATACTACAGTACACTTCTTGCACAAGTCACAATCACATGAACACCTAACTATTGCTCTGAAAATCTTATTCGCTATCTGCCGAGTGGATGCTGGGCTAACTGTCTGGGGATCCAAGGCAAGATGCAGCATGTGCCTAGGCCTCCGTCTCCTTGGGGAACTTGTCCTTGGAAGGGTAGATGGGGGACATCTCCATGGTGGAGGGGGCAGTGGGCATGTTGTTGTGCATGTAGTCGTTGAGCCGGCGACTCAGGTTGTCCAGGATCTCCCCAAACACCATCATGTTCATGTTCTGGCCCAGCAGGTGCAGCAGCAGGAAGTCTCCCACCTGCGACATGAAACAACCGCGCACTTACTAGCGTGCAATGGTTGATGGTTCTGACTGCCTGCCTGCAGCCATTTGCGCATTTCTGGCCTCAATGCAAGGGTTCCAAGACAGACTTATATTCAGTTGTTACCTCATCGCCTCTACACACATGGTACTCAACTGATGTCGTCCTTCCATTGGCCCAATACTTTGATGGCATACTCATAAAAAAATAAACTTATGATGCACATCTGCAGATGACAAGTTTCTTTATAACAATTTAGGAGCTACAACTTATTATGAAAACACCCATTGTAACCATTTACACACCAAAAAAAAATAATAATTTAGAGTTTAAATGAGAGCTTAAACCTTTTCTTTGGGCATGAAAATTTTCTTAAATGTTTTCCATGTTCAGACACCACTAGAAGAATAGTTTAAACAGTCTTTGAATCAAGTTTTTCCTACCCAACTTCAACACAATTTACGCACCAGCCAAGTGGAGTCGTTGAGGTGTATAGCAACATACCTACCATCATACAGGAGACTTGCACACCCTTTCAAAAGACATACAACTAACAAAACATTTAAATATTTCATCAAAAAGTTATGAATCAGAGTCACTAAAATAACATTTCCCCCTCCCCCAGATTGAAGTGATACAAAACTGTTTCAATACAAATTGTGTATAATAAGACTTCAACAGAGAAAACAAAATTTAACAGCATGCTTATGTCTTACGTATTCGTTCAATGCATTCAAATCCCATTGGAGCAGAAAATTTTAAACATCCAAATTGCTAACGTATCTGTAGTAATTATTTGCAATACTGTGGAATTCTTAAGCAAAAGTCTGTGCAAATGCATGGCAAGAGAATATCAGTGATATTTCCTTTGAATCTGAAAATTTGTTTGACAGTAAAATCCACATGCCAGTCTTTAAAATTGGGCTAATTCCTACAAATTTTAACATGACCACAAATTATAATCTGCCATTCATAGTAAAAAAAATTTTCAAGGCTGGAGTTTGGAGTTGTTAGCATTTAGAAAAAAGTATTAGGGATTGGTAGAGGAGAGAGGGGGGGGGGTTTACGCCAAACACGCACATGAAGTGCGAATTGTTAGAGAATTTGTTATTGTAGTTTAGTAGCCAAGTAGCATGAGACAGTGCTAAAGTAATGTAAAATGAATTGCCAAATAAGTGAACAACAAGTATCAGTTTTCCACGTGCACTTCAATGGTATCTTCATGGGTCAGAAATTTGACATTTACCTGGGTTTTCTCAATGAGGGCAGAGACCCCGGAGGGTGGGCCAAAACGGAAGCGTCTCTTGAGGATGGTCTCGCGGATAGACGGCAGGACCACGATAATGATGCTGTAGACCAGGGCGAGGCCCGTCACCACAGCCAGGAAGATGAGCCAGAACCACAGGAAGATGTATATCTTCTCGTTCAGGATGTTGAGGGCCAGCACGCACAGAGAGTCATGCTTCTGGATGGTTCCTATCACATAACAAATATTTGTTGTTTATTCCACATTTCTCAACATCCATTTGTTATTTCACAAGTTTCTTTGCCTGCCCTAGTTCTACACATATGTTTAGTAACCCTGTTCATTTGCAGCTACAATACAACGGTGTCAAATACAAGCTCCTAAGTGACAAAATAATTCAATGTACCATTCTCCTGAAATTTTAGATCTGTCTTACTACACCAACCGTGACAAATAATTAATATTTAAGCTTTACGTTAATTTTAAAATCTTCATGAAAATGAACCATTTTGTGTACAAATAATTAAAAGTTTTTTTTTTCTCATTTAGCTATAGTATTAATTAACCAGTATTTTCTACTGTTAACTATTAACAAATAATCTTGCTACATTTAATTTTCCCTCATAAGTTAATTTGTTTTGTATGGAATGAGACTACTGGGGTGCTAACTGGCCATCAGGACTGCTGCTGAGAGCATATGGTGGCCACATCTATTCAGAGATTAAATTATTCAGACATTTAGTTTATCAAACCCAAGGCCTATTGTAAGTTTTGAAAAACCTGTAAAATTGCACATGCCACAGAATCTCATCCATAATGAAGTTCTAATCACAACAAAGAATTTTATTACCCAATCCATTTTCATTACTTTCAATTTATTACTTTTATGTTTGGGAGGAATGTAATTGAGCAATATCAGGCTACGGTTATCAAAATTCTTGGTGGTACTTCGGCTCTCGAGACCTCGCCGTTAAGAGCCGCCCAAATCTCTTCACTCACTCACTTAGTGGTATTAGCAATTCAGCGTTGAAGTTAAAGTTTGAGATGAGCCACGTGAGCCACCTACCCAATACTACTATTCTTTCAACAGATGTTTCCAAATGCACGTGCCACTGAATATGTAATATGCAGTGTACCAATGTCATGCTAATCTTTGTTGTGTAGACCCAATAATAATCATGCAATTGCTACTTCAGGAGTGTTCCCCACAGAGGCGGCACAAATCACTTTAAAAGCATAAGTTGCTCTGATGTACTGGAGGACCTAGCAGCGAGGAACAAACGGGCAGGCATGTTACCTGAAGCTCCGAACTTGTGGAAAGTACACTTGGTGAGCCGCGGGAAGATCGCAACCATGGGGTCCGTCCTGTTCTCCTGGTTCATGTTGGAAAACTGCACCACCTCAACTCCATACCTCATGAACGCTCCGCCCAGGAACAGGTCTATGAAGTATATGTTGCCAATCTGTGGGAACGACAGTCGTGCACTTGGGTACATACCGGTTTCTCAAACATCCCAACTGCTATATCAGTAACCAGGCCTTTTAGGTGATCTGTTAAGATCAAAGTATTGTTTTTTATACTTGGAAACTGTTCAATGATCAAACACTTGGCAATGAGCACTGCAACTTTAATTGTTACACAGATGTACAATCACAAAAACAAAGTTAAACATCCAAAAAACACATAAAAATTTAAGTAACAAACTTCTAATAAAATCGTTAGACAAACAATTTACTTCATAAATATTTGAATTAACTAATCTTCACATGCATTTAGATTTAAGTCAAAATATGGATAGAGAATTTTTGCAAGTTCTTTTTACGTCAAGGTAGCAGTTATAGTCACTGTCCCAAATTTTAGCAAAATACCAATAACTACACAACTACTCTCTCTCATGCACCTTGGAAAGATTTTGACAGTTTGACGAAAGTAATGCCAAATGTTTACTTTTCGTTTATGTATTCTTTCGCCATCAGCTGGTGCGTCAAGTAGAGACTGTATATTTTATCAACACGCTTTCAGCTAATCCACTTGCCGTTGTACTGCAATACTTAACAAATTTTAAGGTATTTTAGACTGACTTGTGTAAGAAATTCATAGGTTATAAAAGTAAAAATATAAAACTTTACAAAAAATTTAATATTTGCTAACTTTTTTTTAAATTTGTCTGAGACAGCGAATTTGGGTTAACATTTGCGAGACTGTAGTTGTAGCTACTATCACACTTTGTACATCACAGCTAATATAACTGGAACTAAAAGTAATTCAGGGAACTTGCTTGACAACGCACTTTTATTCGCCAACAACTATTGCAAAGAAGTAATTCTTCTATTACTAATACTAAACAGTTCTAGTTTGAAATATGTGGCGTGTAATAACTTAATAATTGTTTAAAAACTACCCACACGCGTCCCCACTTTCTTAATTTTATTAATACAGTATAGTAACACAAGAACATGGGAAATGGGTTTTCAGGAGAACATGGCATGTAATGGACGTAGACCAACGATTAAGGGTCTAATAGAAATATGTGTTACTTTAAAAATTATGCAGAGCTGTGCGGAAAAATAAAACTATTGATGTCTGTTCGTAAATTTGTTATTTTACACACAAAATCTTTTTTTCTGGCTGGTAGTGTTTCGGAAGAGAGCCGACAGATGGTGCGCATGGCATGGCAGAGCAGAGCATGTTTTAAGCCAAGCGTGTCAACAGGTAGCAGCACATTGCCTGTCTCTAGATCCCGTCTTTTTAAAAGTCGACCTTTCTCCTATACTAGCTCGAAACACGAATTTGAAATATATTTAATTAAATTATTTGAAAAAATTTTAATCAACAATACGCTGCAATATTTCTACAGGCTTTTGAAATTAATATTGAGCACGTATGGAAAGCATGGATGGAGAGTGGGGATACGACGAAAAGAACTCCCAAGGTTTGAAGTTGTTTCATTTTAATACGAATCGATTTGATTGTGCATTTCATTTTGATCATCTATAGATACGTTAACGTTTAGTTTGTAACACTAACAACCGTTGTTTTTTGACCACGTAAAATCAAATTTATTAATCTAGGAACTATCTCGTATTTTCTGCTTGTCTGATACGCATCGGCAGTGCACTTAGAATAGCAAAGTGAAACATTAACTTTTGTTCGTTCATGCATCAGCTGATACAGGATTTTGTAAATGGCACAGTTTGTTTTGTATACGTCAAGTTACAACTCCCCGACTGTCATGATCTTGCCAAGTTATGTGAGACTGAGTATGACAGTATGGTGGAGTTTGATAAAAAAAATACTGAATGCCTCAGTTACACGTGGTTCAATTTTACCAAACAGTAATTATAAAAGGCCTAAAATAGAAATATTTCGAAGCAAGTTTTATTATTTCTTGAGTTATATAAAAATAAATTTTTATTGTAACCTTATGTAGTTAAAATAACTTGATTTTAAAAAGAAAACAGGGCATGCATTCCAGAGCATCAAAAAAGGTTTTTGAAAAGAGCATGTCTAGAGTAAGTTTGTTTCCGACAGCAGCACAGGTAGGGCTTATCACACGTTGCAAGCAGCTTGTGGACTCACCACATTGACGAAGTTGAGGGCCTCGCAANTAGCACAGGTAGGGCTTATCACACGTTGCAAGCAGCTTGTGGACTCACCACATTGACGAAGTTGAGGGCCTCGCAAAAGAAGTAGCCTGCCGCGTACATGTTGTGGAAGTGCATGGTGTCTATGATATACTGCACCAGGCGTTCCTGCTTCTCCTTGCGCTCCTCCTTGGGACCGATCATCGCCCCACGGATCCCGTCGCTGATCATTCGAATCTTGCCCTCCTCCCAGTTCTTCCAGATCCAGTGTGGTACGTAGAACAACACTCCCTGCAAACACCAGCACACGTTTCACTGCTGGCAATCATTACACGAGTACTGCATGAATCTCACAGCTGTAAAGAAAATTGCAATGCAAGACCTAGTTTGAAACAAGGATTAATTGTAAAAGACAGGACCTGAAACAAATGGTGCAACAAAAAACTGAGTGTTCAGCACTTAAGATGAGGCAGTTTAGATATTTAACTTTCATAAACCGTTATACATGTAATAAAAAGTATTAACGGTTTCTTTTGTGATAATTAACTTACCAAGATTTCCTGGTAGAAGAATCCTTTCAGACATGTAAGAAAAGAAACATTTGTACTATTGAAATACATAACTGGACTACACTGTAATGTCGACTTTGCCGTTAATACATTGAAAGTGTTTTCAGCAGTGTGCATTAAGAAGAATTTGTAATATTTGAAAACTAATAAATGTTTTATTAAAAGTAGTTTAGCTAAACATAGAGTTACAGTGGAAGTAACATCTAAGCCAGCTGTTAAAGGGCTGTGATGTGTGAATGTTTGCTGGTTTTTATTATGCTATGCAAAGAATTGAAAAATTACCTGTGATAAGTTTTTTCACGTCAGGAGTGTTACATAAAAAATATTTATGCAGCACATGAATATTTGGTTGAGATATCAATGAAAATGAGAGAACTAAAACATTCTGCGCAAAAATATTCTAATTACTTTTTTGTAAAAAGTTTTTAATTAATAATGAGCAATTTCAGTTAATTCGAGAAATGCCATTCATTACATCCATATTTTAAAAGTAACGTTCAGCTTACATATGTATGAAGTACTGAAACTAAGCCTTATCAAGATATGAAGTTTGATAAATTCACATGAAAGGTTTGCAACTATGCACTGCATATAGTCGCTGAATTAATGGAGTAACGAAGCAAACCAATAGAAGATGGCGTAATCCTGCAAGAAACACTGCAAGTCTTATCTTTTCCATGTGAGCAACAAGGTGGCTTCCTAAATAACTGAGCCTTTAGCCATGTAGATCAGGCAAATGATTCAGGAGACGTGTCAAGATAATACAGTGGCATTAGCAAGGGATGGGGCAGAAAAGCAAACCACCTTCCACCCCATGTGTTACCCTGGAAGAAAACTTGCCCTGCCAAATGAGAGCCCAATCGTGTGTAGGACACATCTTGTCCCTCCCCCACAGAACACACCTCTGGCAGGTGGGCAGACCACGCACCTGGAAGAAGAGCATGAAGGGCACCCACTGGTAGTAGGCATGGTAGCGAGTCTCGTGTTCATGCTCCACGTACGTGCCCACGCCCGGGTGCACCACGTGGGTCCCCACGGGCTTGCCCTGCTGGTGCGGTAGCGTGAACGTGGACGTGATCCAGCAGAACGTGTTGATCACGTGCGAGGGGATAGCTCCGTCGTTTATGCAGTTGATGGGGTCACCTGTGCACACCAAGGCAGTCATTAGCAAGGGAACTGACCAAGGTCTGTTACAAAAAAAAANCAGTTGATGGGGTCACCTGTGCACACCAAGGCAGTCATTAGCAAGGGAACTGACCAAGGTCTGTTACAAAAAAAAACTGAATAATGAAAGTTATGCAACATTTACAGCAAGTTAAGTTGTTATTCCAACCAAGCAAATCAAGNCAGTTGATGGGGTCACCTGTGCACACCAAGGCAGTCATTAGCAAGGGAACTGACCAAGGTCTGTTACAAAAAAAAAACTGAATAATGAAAGTTATGCAACATTTACAGCAAGTTAAGTTGTTATTCCAACCAAGCAAATCAAGNCAAAAAAAAACTGAATAATGAAAGTTATGCAACATTTACAGCAAGTTAAGTTGTTATTCCAACCAAGCAAATCAAGATGACTAAGAAACAAGGCATTTAGAAATTCTGGACTTGAGAAAAGTCCCTAGTTTTGGGAGACTGAAATAGCAGCACACATTTAATAAATAGAATACAAGCAAGCAGGATTATATTTTATGTTGTACACATATTTTTGACTTTCTACATCAATTTCTTCATATTGAACTTTGAACAGGTTACTACTACTAGTGCAAAACGCACGTGCTGGGGTTGGCACGGGACATTAAACGACAGTAGTACGTGCCTATCAAGCTGTTGGCAGTGCAGAGGATGCAGCACAGGAAGAATATGGCCGAGGTAACCCTGTAGTGGAACCTGAAGGCCATGTTGTCTATCNGGAAGAATATGGCCGAGGTAACCCTGTAGTGGAACCTGAAGGCCATGTTGTCTATCACCGCTTTGTCCACAAGGAAGCGCACCTTGACGAAGCCGGCGACCGCAGACACCAGCCCGAACACAGCCATGCTTACACGATTCTAGTCCCTGCAACAACGAGTCACTCAGGGTCAGACATCCATAGTGCAGTTCCACAACACTTCACAATTACAGAAGTAAAACCCGACAGAAATGCGATCTGTGGGAAGCTACAGCATGCCTCGGCGGGTTTCCCAAACAGAATTCACTCATTATAAATTTAANCAGAAATGCGATCTGTGGGAAGCTACAGCATGCCTCGGCGGGTTTCCCAAACAGAATTCACTCATTATAAATTTAACTTTAAAAAATGGATCCAACTTACACGGTGGAAAACCAGCTGCTGCTGTTTCTTACATGGCATTTCAAAACAATTAACTCCATCCACAAACATCAGTGCAAAGTACAGACAAGGTGCATTTGCAAACCTGAAGTATATTTCTTCAAATGTTTTACCAGCTTTCAAATAAATTCGCGCGCCAAGTTCTATCGCGTAGTTTTACCTGCGGCAGCAAACAAACCCAGCAACTGTGCGTACTCTGTTGCCTCGAGACGTAGAACACTGATATCGCAATAAGTAGTGGGTGAAACACATCCGTTAATATCGGGTAACTGGTCGCATTTGTCGGCGAAAAATGTCAACTTGCCAAGCAGGTGTAGCGACGAACCGATGGCATGCCCAGACGCAGCTAGCAGCTGGCTCGTAGTTTATTTAAAGAATAAAAATAAACATAGCTATCTTAATGTGCATACATTTAAGAATAAACACTCTTTTGCATAACACTAACGAATTTGTTTTAAAGAATTTCATTATTATAAGTTGGGCGCATGTATACAAATCACCGGGCCTGTGGAAGGTTCACTACTGGTGTTATGGTCATTTCAAGGCTCGCCGGCAATTTTTTTGTAGGTAATGAGGCTATCAGCTTCAAGTACAACATCTTTCCACTAAGGGACTTGATCAAATCACTTACTTTCTTCAGAGAAATCACCTCACAGAGTTGTCATTTTAACATCTTCCGTGAATTGATCAAATCTCCGGTTTTATCATGTCCCTGCGACATACATACGTACCTACGCCCGTGACGATTGTGTCGTCAACTTGCAAGAGTATCCGCCCCAGGTAAAACGCACACCAACTGCTGTAGTTGTTNCGCCCGTGACGATTGTGTCGTCAACTTGCAAGAGTATCCGCCCCAGGTAAAACGCACACCAACTGCTGTAGTTGTTGGAACCAGAGAGCATGTATGGACGTAGCCTGCTTTATCGCCCAACGCGCCGTGTTTTAACGGCCAGCGTCCGGTTTAACTTCATTGCTAGTTCAAGTACCGGCTGTTATGTCTACTGTTGCGTAGTGTGTACATCTCCGCTGCGCAGCCAACACACACACACCAGTACGTGTTGGCAACAACCAAGCATCTTTACACCGTGGTGCATTTATTTATGTAGTCTAGGCACCGTTTCTCCCCACCAAACATTTGAAAAACCAGCCCATGTATGACGTGTTCGCTTGTTTCCTGCATATGCGTGTACGTCCCGTCAACATTCATGTACCCTAGTTTTCGTTAAATGGAACTTTTCCTTGTATTATATATATCAATTGTAATATTTAATCTATAATTAATACGAATAAAAAAAAAGAAAATAGGTGTGTTAGTAACGCCTAGTAAGAAATAGTTTTAATGCAAAATAACACAGAGCGCACGAATGTAATGCGTTGTCCCTGTGGTATAATTTTCGAGACTTGATTAATTAAGCTTTGTTTGCATGAGGCAAAACGATTATCCTGGAAGTAGAATTTAAGCAGGGCTTCAGAAAAGCCTGATGTAACCGTGGATGAACTATACACGGGTTTAAAAGGCATCGAGAAGGGATGATCGAATTTTCTTTCACTGTGTCCATTCTCATTTTAAAAAAATTTTGTCCACAAAAAAATTACTCAGGGCAATGTACAAGTACAAAATCACCTAGAAAAAAAAAANCATTTTAAAAAAATTTTGTCCACAAAAAAATTACTCAGGGCAATGTACAAGTACAAAATCACCTAGAAAAAAAAAACTATTTCCTGCTTGTTCTTAGCTTTTAATCCACAAGATTAAACTGTCTCGCGCGCACATCCACACACACACACACNACTATTTCCTGCTTGTTCTTAGCTTTTAATCCACAAGATTAAACTGTCTCGCGCGCACATCCACACACACACACACACACACACACACACACACACGTGCCCTAGCATATGCTCGTACAGCACGTTATTGGGTTGTTCGCTTTATTTTTCCAGCCAATGAGGTGACATCTGACAACATTACTGTGTTCCAACTTCAAACTGTCCCAGGTTTTTTGACTGTGAATGAATGAATGAATGAGAAAAATTTGGTTTAGTGAAGCACTATTAATTTATTATTTACTTTGGAGCCTGCTGTTAATGGATAAAATCATTCTTGTAAAAAAAATTATAGTGCTGTTTATTAAAAGGAATCCCGTGTAAAAAAAATAATTTTAAAAAGCCTCACGGGCAAGTATGGCCATAAGGTCGGGATTACGATGACACCAAGTTTACAACACGTTCACGTAAGCCGGCTACACCTTAACT
Organism: Clitarchus hookeri; assembly: GCA_002778355.1. Lineage (NCBI taxonomy): Eukaryota > Metazoa > Arthropoda > Insecta > Phasmatodea > Phasmatidae > Clitarchus > Clitarchus hookeri. The sequence continues at coordinate 285,788 of NQII01002414.1, read as the reverse complement.
TAACGTGTTCCAAGAATACCTACTACGATCATTTCACGTAACGTTCACGTGATGGAAAAGCTTGTCAATGTGTAGCTTTTGCGTGTTACGTGATTCGTGGCTCTGCACCACGTGATATCGCTGGCCAATTACGATAGGGACGTCGTAGTGTTATCTTTGCTTTTCATGGGTTTGTACATGATCGTCGTTTATTTTTTATTTTCGCGATGTCGTTTGCTCAAGTTTTTAATTCGTGTACCGCATATATAATTTTCTTCTGGGAATTAGGACGAAAGTATAAAAGAAATCAAACTAAAATTATTTATTTTTTAATCCGTAAAAAATGGTTGCNAAATTTAGGGAGCTTTATATTGCCGCAGTTTATTAATTATGTTTCTCAGGAGGTGTGAAATACACAATGTTTTACAGACAAGTTTGAAATGCATAGAAGGCTTATTTCATCCACCAAAATTTTAAATTTCTCTGTCGATGAAAGTTTTATTGCATACGATTTATTCCATGTACTCGAAAAACGTGTATACATCAGATACGTTTCGTTCTTGAGGTTATTTCAAAATTTGTATAATAAACCACGAACGCCATACGTTCGCAACCTGTATGCCACATCAATATTAAAATACAAAATATACGCCAGTCTGTCAAGAATTTTGAGAGTTCTCAATCTGAAGCAAAAAAAAAAAAAAAAAACTTATCCCCTGCGTTTTTATTCGCTACACAGAGGTTACGTGATAACTTGAAGCATCGTAATAAACTACCCAAAATGACCACGTCTTACGTACACGTGAACGTGTTGCTAGTTACGTGCTACGTGAAACCCCGGCCTTACGAAGCACTCGACGTCCCGAAGCTGTGCTACGCATTCTCGGCAAGCCGAATTTCTCGCAAATTAGATCTGTAACAGTAGTATAGTATTACACGCGAGGCATGCCAATGTAATAACTATATCCAACCACTTCGTAATTTTCTCCCATATAGAAATTGCTCAGGAAAGCCATAAAAATGCATTTGTTAGCCCTTTCCACTTTTATCGTTGAATGTATATAAATTGGAAAAAAANGCTCAGGAAAGCCATAAAAATGCATTTGTTAGCCCTTTCCACTTTTATCGTTGAATGTATATAAATTGGAAAAAAAGTTAAATAGTGGCGGCTGTTGGAGATTGTTCTTTATTTTCTTGAAGAAACTTTTACCCAGACCATTTGNGAAAAAAAGTTAAATAGTGGCGGCTGTTGGAGATTGTTCTTTATTTTCTTGAAGAAACTTTTACCCAGACCATTTGTTTACCAAGATGTAAAACGGCTGTTTTACACATACTGTACTAGGGAGTCCCCGTAAGTATTTAGAACAAGGCACGTGTGGTTTTAAATTAAGTTTGCATTATCGCGTGGTTCCCCGTGTGTACGTTCCGAAGTATCTAAGGATCTCGCCGCGTTGCACAAGACGGCGTGAACCACGCGCTTCTGTGCAGCCAGAGTTGCTGCAAGTTTTCTCCGGCAGGACTGACGTGGTTGAGGGTTGTTCCACGGCAAACTTCGGCCGTGTCCGAGATGACAAATTCGTTATTTTGTAATTCGTTATTCCGTCAAGTTTCAATTATTCTGTCGTTGTCGACAGTCGCTTGTTTAGCACTCGCGGCAACGCATTTTTACACTAACACTGAAAAGATTTATTTTCCACTGTAAGTTTAAAGCTTAAAACGGACGTAATATTTCTACAATGATTGGAATGCTGCAAATATGTTGATAAATAAGAAAATAATAAATTATGCAATAACGACTTTATACCAACATGGCGCTGATTGTCTTTCTGTATTTTTGCTAACACGTGGTCACCATTTGTGTATACAAATCGGATCTCTCTCGTTCTGTCAACACAATCTGTCATTTCGGACACGGCCTAAACACTTTTTGAAAGCGCTACTTAAAAATAATGTCAGTATTTACAAATGTTAACCTGACGATCTTAATTGAACGTGTTGTTGGTGCGAGTGGTGGGATGGTTCAGACGGCCGTGTGGAAGTGAAGAGAGAGGAGAGAAAGAGAGACGCTGGGGACAGTGACTGGGCAGGTAGGAATGTCCGAGAGGGGAGACAAGATGGAATGACGCTAGGAGAGGGGGGAGGGAGGTGTTGAGCGCGCAAGGCAGGGCCTCAGGTAGCCAGCCTGCTGCCAGCTCCCCAGTGCCGCCCTGTTGCCATATATACCTGCCGTCTGCCCGCCTGGCCTGCTGCAGGGGCACCCCCGTTCCATTGCATCACATCACAACGAAAATGTTACCCATTTCATATTTTCAATAGATAGACAATCTGAGTGTTTGGAACTACCACCAAATTCAAACAATTGCCTTAAAGTAGTATACGCAATTTATAATATATAAGTATAAATATGTTCTTACTTTGCAGTTTCTCTCTCGTAAAAGTAGATAATGTTTGTGATTTGCACCGCCAGTTACCTAATGCCGTGCACTCTTGTATCACCTCCGACACAAACACTACACTCTATATACTGTCTAGTGCATTCATTGTTACTGCATGCTTTTCTGAAGCCCTGTTCTACTTCTACAGTATTCCTCTGTCTCACGCCAACAAAGCTTATCAGTGTCTCGACAATTACAGCACACTGACAACGCACCGCATTCGCGCGCACTCTGCGAAATAATACTTTGCATAGTAACCATTTATTACCAGGCATTACCAACACAAGGTTTCTCTCCTCCGTTCTTATTCATATTAATTACCTTGCAATTCATTATCCGTTCACTGTTCACGTCTGCACAGACACGGTGAAGTCGCCGAACGTGTTTACTGTCGTAACAAACTGTTACTTCAACACGCGTAAAAAAAAAATGAACTTGCCACCAACTGAAAAATGTCTTAACTCTTAATAGAACGTGATTGAAAACACTGAAACTTCGCGTGTAAGACAATAGCGGTACATTCTGCGCGCATTCGAATGCCAGACCAGAAAGATCACCGCCGCACCTGCGCGAATTTGTGTGGCTATTCATCATTCCGCAGGAGTGAAGGAAATCTAAGGAAGAAACACACGTCTTGAGTATCCCAACCCGTAGTTGCATACATTTGACGAATATAGTACAGATAAGCTAGTCTAATTAAAAATATAGGCGTTTCACGGNCCAACCCGTAGTTGCATACATTTGACGAATATAGTACAGATAAGCTAGTCTAATTAAAAATATAGGCGTTTCACGGCAAGTTGGGCACTTTTGAAAGCCGTGTTTAAGATCTTTTAAAATATTATAAAATCAACATTGCTAAGGGCCTGATCACTTTACTCTTGCATCGGTCAAATGAAACTCTAAAATCATTAGACAAAAATAATAATTTGCATTTTTTTTTATTCTTAGTCTTATATGCATTAAAACAAAACAAGAAGCAAACTCAAAACACTTCGACGTTAAGCATGNATTTTTTTTATTCTTAGTCTTATATGCATTAAAACAAAACAAGAAGCAAACTCAAAACACTTCGACGTTAAGCATGGAACTACTTTCCCCCGGTCTTTACAAACTTTACTGGCCGCATTCCAGTCAGTTGTGTCAGTTAGGTAGGGAAAGAGACATTTTTTCAAAAGTTGATTTCAAAAAAGCGCACTTTACCGTGTGAACAACCTTCGCTAATTTTGTGAGCAGGCTTAAATATTTAAGGAGAGCGATGTATTTCCGTAGAGCAATTCCTTCCGCCGGAAATTTTTACTTGCAATTGTGGCTCAAGACATTAGCTAAATAAATACATCGATATGGCTAAATGATATGCTTACAATGTTGGCAAAAACCATTATCTAGGATTGTCCCCTCTTTCCTTCTCTGCGTTGGTTTCAAAAATCGTGCGGACCGCAACAGGAGGAGAGTGACCATGTCCTGCGGGACGCGACAAGCCAAATAGTCGTGAAATGTCCTTTGGCAGAGTGTCCTGCAGAGTGTGTCACTACACAACCACTGTAAATACACATTTACTCTTGCCGTTTCTTCGGGTGATTTTACAAAAATAACAGTCTGTTGCGAGCCACTCATTAAGTGAAAGCTATAAATAATTCAAAGAATTGTAATTGCTTTAACTGTTATACTAGTGTTTAACTTACAACTAAATCATTGCAATGATGTTGATTTACGCCCTGGGTGTACTTGCAAATTTCTCAATCACTCTAGCTTGTATTTACATTGCAGTACTGTCGTTCCTTTTTGTAATAGGGCCTAAATCACATTTATTATAACAAAAGTCCTGATTCACGTATCAAAAANAGTACTGTCGTTCCTTTTTGTAATAGGGCCTAAATCACATTTATTATAACAAAAGTCCTGATTCACGTATCAAAAAATTTTAGCACACTAGTCAAAAGGGGAGTATATTCTATTCGCGGTTTCTTAGTGTGTTTTTTTTAAAATCAGAAATGGGGAAATTACCCCATGTGTGACGTGTTCGGTTATTTCCGAAATATGTCTTGTATCACAAGCGTTTGGCTCCTGTTACAATAAAAATAAGTAATTTGTTTTGTTAAATTACACTTTTACGTGCGTATAGTTTACCTATCTGTTAATTATATTTCATTAATAGTTAAGTCTCAGTCTTCACGCGGAGATCGCTTGTTATTTCTAATCTGCCGTGGCAAAAAAAGGCACAACTGTTACTTATTTCTCTAAACTTACTCCATTGTAGATTTCTGTTTAAGGAAAATATTATGACCGCAATGAATTTGTACTTATTACAATTTTTAATCAATAAAGGACAATGTTAGTCGTTACATCTTACGTACAGGTGTAGATAGTTATTGAACCAGACTAAAAACTTTTCTGGATTTAGGAAAACTGGAAATAACTATACTGCGATGAAAGTTTTTAATAAATTGCATCTGAATGTAAGATTGTATTGTATAATTGTTATGACTACTGTTAAGAAATTGCATCTGAATGTAAGATTGTATTGTATAATTGTTATGACTACTGTTAAGAAATTGAATGCACATCCTTTATTATAAGTTGAACGAGTATTCGACAGTTTACTTAAATATTGAATGATTTTATGTTATCACAACATGACGAAACCTATTGCAAAGTTAATGGTATAATGGTTAGTAAGTATACCACTGGAAAAAAGTTTAGCGCCGCCTGTAATTGGTCGCACGTGAAGAATGTTTGCTGGGAGAGTGTGTGCATTGCAAGAGACATTCGCCAAGTCCGGCGTGGCGCAGTCTCTCC
>NQII01002414.1:269988-280512 GCA_002778355.1 Clitarchus hookeri | reverse complement strand
GTTGTTTCCTAAATATGTATGTTTATTAACACAAGTGTTTTATACACGTGTTAAGTACCTTATTTTAAGTTAAAATTGAACATTTACTTATATTCTATCCATTAATTTTAGTATTTTATTTATAATTAGCATGAATAAAACAGGGAGAAAATAAAGCGTGTTTGTAACGCTTAGCAAGAAATTTTTCTTTTGGAAAATAACAGGACATTGAGTGCGAACGAATCTGGTGCGTTGTTCCTGTGGTGTAATTTATTATATTCAGCTATGTGGGATATCTTGAAAATATAACTTTAGCTGTGCTTCAGAACAGTTAGGAGTAACCATGAATTAACTATAAACAGTGGCTATTATTAACCTAGTAACTAAAATCCTGGTGGTGAAAAATATTTTTTTTGAAGTGTATCCCTCTAAAATAAAGAAAGTCTGAATAACTTCTCAAAGGATTGTGGCGCATGAAGTTTTTTCCCCTTCGTAACAAGTTGCCGCAACATGTTGACAGAATTGCTTTCATGTCGCGCGGGGCTTCGACTGGATACAATGCCATTGCTGCAAACTGTACATTTCACTAAACATGGAACTCCTTACATTTAAGCGAGAACAATAGGCATTCTTTACTGTGTCCAAGCGTGTTGGTATGCCCCTACCGCTGCGGTTTAAGCCGTTTACATTCCAAGTGCCGGCAACGTCGCTGTTTGAAGTTTGCGTAATTGCGTATTTACACGAATAGTCTCTTCCACCCACCCCACCCTTGCAAACTGAAAGTATTTAACTCGCGTTACAATTTCAGTTGGAGATATATATATATATTTTTTTTTCTCATAGGCTGTTCGCGGTAAATAAGCACTTTTGGAAGCCCTGTTTAAGATCTACTTGTATGCACATTGTGTAAAAATTACACTGCCATGGGCCTGATGACTTTGGTCATGTGTCTGTCAAGGGGAACTGTGAAATTATTAGGAACTTAAATATTTTAGTATTCACGAATGTTTATTTAACAGTTTTGATTTAACTTCAAGACATAGAACTGCCTTTTCTTCCGTCGTAGCCAACTTCACCGGGCACCATGGCAGTGGGTGTGCCAGTTAAAATATACGCAGGCAAGGGCAGTGACAAGTTTCAAGGGTTGATTTCAAAAGTGCTAAACCTACCGTGAAAAGTCTTTTACCATCAGTCTATCACGTACTATGAATGGGTGCAAGTAATTATCTGTAGTTTTAACAACTAGTGGCGCGGTGAAATGGCGTCTAGTGCATCTTCACGTGCGGGATTCCAATCTTCAGTGTGATTGTGGACGAGGTTGCAGTACAACCAAACTGAGTTGGCACTGAAACAAAAGTTCTTACAGGGCCTTCCCTAGTAAAATACGAAGCGTCGCGACGGAGATGAAAAATAGCATAAACAAGGCTTCGTGTGTGTTCTGATTCCTTAGAGTTTTAAGTGCCGACTCAATACAGCAATGTGTTCCGAAGAGATTCGGCATTGTCGCCACAGTTTGAAACTGTGTTTTACAGGAGAATTAATGCTGTAAAGAGGGGGGCTACTTGCAGAGATTTTCGCAGACTGACTTTTCGACGACCAAGTTTACGTTGCCATAACGAAATTTTTGATTTGGCATTAAAATATAGACTAATTTCTGGCCCGAAAAAAAAAATGTTTACATTGAAATATTCCATATAGGATTTCCGGGCGAATTTGCAAGAGGCAGCCAAAGTGCACCGCAGATAGAATGTTGCAGGAACACTGGAAGGGTAATGGTGGGGGATGACCGTGACATGTCGGTCGGGGGCGGCGACCTTTACGTTCCTGCAACCGTGGGAGTCCACCGGCCGCTGTAGCGCTCTCCCAGCCAGGACCCCGTCCTCTGCACAGGCCACGACCCTCGGCAGTCTGCAGGCACGCCCGAGGCCTACAAGCGTGGCAGCGCAAGGGCGACCGAGACATGCGCACCAACTCTCTCGTCGCCCCTACGCGCAAAGCACTGAACTGGCGTGCAGTCTTGCTGTCGATAACGCGCCTCTACGAGACTTTCAGCGGAGACTACCATTTCATGACCTAATAATAAAAATTAAGGTTTGATGCACCTCCCTTTTCAATGTTTTGTACCGGAATTTTCATACGTAAAAATGACCGTGAAAACATCCGTTTGAGCCATTTTCACCATCACAAAAACATGCTTTAGAGAGAAATGGAGGAACTGAAAAACGTATAGAGACGCGTAACGTTGTTTCAATGCTATTCGTAAGCAGACCTCACTCAGACACGTTGGACAGTTTTAATAAAACTTTCTGCTTGAGCTTTGCACACCTTTCGGCGGCCTGCCACCTTAAATACCCAAGTTCAGTGCACAGGCTCCAATAAGTATTAGTCGCACTGTAATTACACTATTGAGAATTATTTATTTAAAATAAAGTGTATGTACAAACTTGGGAAGTACAAATTAAAAAATAATCATAATACTGAAAAAAGCAAACAAAACCATTCGCAACCTCCAATATGTATTCGTCCGCGCGCAGTAACACACATGCCATAGGCTAGCCGGCGGTCCAGCCAGTGCAGATACAGACCAGGCACAGTGAGGGCAGTTGGTTGCGGATAGTACAGTGAAAAGCATTATTAAGAGGTTTAAACAAACCAGCAAGGACAGAAATGCCTCAAGGAATGGCCGCACGCCTTATCTTGACTGAAAAGGAAATGTCAAAACAACTTAAGGAAAAAATAATAAACAATTAGTGCACACGAAATTCAAGTAAAGGTCTCAAATGAAACGGGAAATAATGTTTAGGTGACTACAGTACGGGATGTTCGCTCTACGAAGCTGGATTTCATGGGCTAACAGCCCGTAGAAAACCATATATAAACAAAGCGAATAGAAGAACGAGAATTAAGGATGCAAAAACCAACAGAAATTACTAGGAATTTTGGAGAAAGGTTGTCTTCGTGAACGAAAGTAAACTTAACATTTTCAAGCCCGATGAGAGAGTGACCGTGTGGATATGGAAGAAAGGAACTTGACTGTAACCGTCAAACATGGAGTGGGTTCGGTACAAGTTTGGGGGTGCACGAGTGCGAATGGTGTGAAGGTCTCGTGGACCAATGAGAGACTGCAGATTGTAAAGGACCACATTGACAAAAGTGTGGAAGATGGGCCTGACCGGGGAACCGCAGTTTTACTCAGGACGATGACCCAAAGCGCACGGCTCATAATACCAGGATATGGCAGCTATACAGCACCCCACATTGCGTGCAGACCGCACCTCAGTCATCGGACGTCAATCCGATCCTGCACTTGTGGGGTGTTCTGGAACAAAACTTTACAAGACCCATTTACGACAAGCANCAGCTATACAGCACCCCACATTGCGTGCAGACCGCACCTCAGTCATCGGACGTCAATCCGATCCTGCACTTGTGGGGCAAAACTTTACAAGACCCATTTACGACAAGCATGACTTAAAGGTAGCTTTGTTGGGAGAGAAGCTATAAATTCCAAGAGAAACGACTGAAAAGTTGAAGGCAACGTCAAGAAGACCGCAGAGGTTATTAAAAGACAATGTGGCCCTACGAAGTACTGAACGTCAAAAGCTGTGTTGAAATAAGACGAACAATTCTTCGAGGTGCCATTGAGAACGGTTATGTTTTGGAATGTTGTTAATTATCTCTGTAAAATAGGATTTTTTTAAATTGTTTCTTTAATATTACGAGTTATATTTATTATAAATTAGTACCACGATATATGTACGTACATTTTATTTCTAATAAATTTCAATTCTGCAATTCCAGTCCGACGAACACGTTTACAGCCACTGTATGTAACACACGATATAGTGCATCAATGCACCGAGCAGGCGAGACAGGGAAACTACACATGTGTGGAACACTACCAGTTCTAGCCTGGACATCCAAGACTGTAGCGACCAGCTGCATATGTGCACAGGGAGTGGGTGTGTGCCCCTTCCATCAACACTCGCGTAAATGACACANACTGTAGCGACCAGCTGCATATGTGCACAGGGAGTGGGTGTGTGCCCCTTCCATCAACACTCGCGTAAATGACACAGAATCAGAAAAAGCAGAAGTGGTGATAAACCCAGTTAAAATGTAATGCAGTAATCATTAGGTTCCGTAATNACACAGAATCAGAAAAAGCAGAAGTGGTGATAAACCCAGTTAAAATGTAATGCAGTAATCATTAGGTTCCGTAATACCAGGAAAAAAAAAATTGTTCCCCTTTCCCTTTCCCTTGAAGTGTTCTGAATATGAATGTTTTGTCCAAGATTCCTTTTAATAACATTTCCTTACAGTTTGCACTGAAAAACTGAGGGATACATTGACGTTACGTCGACAACTTTTCAAAACTATTGTTAAGTTAAGGCCCCCGTATACCTGGAACTTTTTCCCATGTTTAGGCCGAGAAGCGCAGGAGCGATAAGGGCAACACTGCCACGCGCATCAAGTACGCCATCGCCGCTAAGCGCAAGGCTCTGAACTGGCGTGCAGTGTTCTCGTCGTGCTGCGTGCACCTATGGAACTTTCAGCGGTGACCATATTATGTTATTAGTGGGAAGTCTTTAGGAAGGTTCAGTGCAGGCGCCTATAGTAGTTTTGTATGTATCTGATGCATGCATTTTGAGCTACAGAGCCTTTGAAAGGCCGTTTTTTAGCAGTTTTGGAGTACTCTGAATTGACGTTTCTAACGTACGTGATATTTTGAAAGTACTCAACAGCTCTCGTCTGAAGTGTGTGATCTTTTCGTAGATCAGCACGTTGGACGCACGCTTAACAGTTTCGTTGAAAAACGTGTATTTGGAACACACTGCAACGCAGTTCAAGCGCCAGGTAGACGGGCGCCTTAAGGGTACACGCCTTAATGTAGTTAAGAAACTTGTGGCTAATGCGTGTGTGGGGTGTAGATGTGGTACACAAGTGTTCGAACCACAGTCTCAAGCACAACACGGCGCACGTTAGCTCTCGCTGCGGCGTGTATCAGCTGTCGCTGGCAAGTGGCGAGATAACAAGCAGGGGTCACAAGTTCAACGATGCATCTCCCACTCCCGAGAGCGGGCGGGCGGGCGAGGCGAGCATTCACTTGTTACCTCTTACTGGCACGTCACTGGACCACCAGTCCCTGCTCTCCTAACCAACACACTCGCCAAGCCTCCTGCATTCCGTACCTAGCATACTTCCTTCCTAGTTTAACCATTCTCGTTGCCACAATCTAGAGTTTCTGGTGCTGCAAATAAGCTATCACAAACAATAGGCTGCAGGCAATGCGCTCGACGTCAGTGATATGAACCAGTTATGACAGAGTAGTAACGCGGTTTACGAATCAGTTATCCACACGGAAAACATTAGATACTGAACCTCGCAGAGTACAGCACCGGTCAAATACAACCTTCCTGTGAGACAGGGTAGACACTTCTGAAAAAAGTTTTTTTTTCCCCCCTTTTTAAAGTACGTGCCTCTTGCTGCCAACTTAACTGGAAACTGCTAATTGATTATACACAGTGATTTTCCAGTTGTCCCTACGCCTTACGACAGCACGAACTTTAACCCACGAGCACATCGCACCATATTTGAGGTCATCCGTTTCACATCGTAAACACCACGGAGAATAGTCTATTTCAAGTAACCTCGTCTCTACTTTCGTTCATGTATAATATTTTCTAGTGAAGGATAGCTGTATTTTCATGTTTGATTGCCGAAAGGTAACTTAAGATAGGCAGGCGTAATATATTTTTTCAATATTTAATTTTATCCTTTATGGTTTAACTGTTGGGGATTTGGCTAAATGGTTTAGGGGGTTGGTTTTTGGAGATGCAATAACATTAAATTTGTGGTACGTTTGGCGCGGTGAAAGCTATGTATGTACGCACGCATCCTAAACGTGCAGGAGTTCTTGGTAATCAAATATTTGCACGTTTCACCTGCTTCATCTATGGTGGTCTAGTCCGCGGGTTCCGCGGCCAGCTTCCGGGGAACCAAAGCGGGTTCCGGTGGAAGTACGGTTGCAAAGTTGAAACGCACAGGACTTGACGGAAGGGCAGTGGGTCTGGGGTTTCGTGCACGTAGGCACGCCTGCGTGTACGCGCGAAGGGAAGTGTGAACATGTAAGGCGGGCTAGGCGTGCGGTTTACTGTGTTTACTGTAGATAGGTGATCCCTCCGGATTATCCAGTCTCCCTGGCCGTAGTGCCTTGCTAGCCGTGCCTTGTCTCGTGTAGTTGGGTCACGACTCGACACGGCAGTCAAGATGTCCATACACGTGCGCTATCGCTTCTCCCGCCAGGAGCGCTGCAGTCTCCTTGGAGACGTGCCAACTGTACAAAGTGAAGCAACTTGTTTCAAATGTGATGCATCACAGTGCCGGACACGCTAAGGCCGGGTTCACGACGGCTTCGCGTTACACGCCGTCACGCTACGCTTTCACTTGTACGTAAAACGCGGTCTTTTTGGGCGGTGCTTCACGTAAGCACGTAAGCTTCGTGTACTGAAGAAAAATGTCTGGGATAAGTATTGTTGCTTTTCAGGTCGAAAACTTTCAGAAGTTGAAGTTAAACAGGCGTATTTGTGTTTTAATATTAACGTGGTAAGAACTGGTTGCGAAAGTATGGCGTTTGTGATTTATACAAACTTGGAAAACTATGACATCGCCATAGCCTCAAGAACGAAATGTCTCTGGCTGATGTAGACACGTTTTTAGAGTACGTTGAATAAATCTTATGTAATAAACTTTAATTCAAAGCGTGAGTAGACGACCTCAAGAAAATAAATAAACACACATCATCGTCCCTACTGGGATTGGCCAGTGAGATCACGTGGTGCAGTGACGTAACATATTATCACGGAAAAGTTAAGACATTGACAATCATTTCCATCACGTGAACTTTACGTGAAATGATCGTAATAAGTCTCCGAAACACAGTCAAGGTGTAGCCGGCTTACGTGAACGTGTTGCTAGTTACGTGTTACGTTAAGTCATCGTAATCCCGGTCTTCCAATGGAACAGTGCCGCCAACTGTGCAACATGCAGAGTTCGTCAGCACTGAGCCAAATTATGTACCGAAATCATACATCCAACATGCTTGGTGCGAACAATCTAAATGTGCCTGTGAAGATGTGAACACTTCATTGGCTGTTGCACTTTGCTTTCGTCACGTGTCCATTTTTTTTTCTCGCCCACTCTGAAATCGCCAACTTCATGTGCAACTGTAAACACTAGTCTAACTTTAAGCTCATCGTGTTCAGGGATGAATTCTATAGTCAAGAGGTTTTGTATTGGGCCCGGAAGATATTTTTTGAAGGATATATTTTATTTTATGTTCTTTGTTCACCAAAGTAAATAAATCGAAGAGGTGAGTGCACGACGAAAACTCGAGTTATTAATAAATCGTTGTTAATGCGGTATACGGTCATAGTGTTATAAATTTTAAAAATTAGTATAATATATTCGCGGTTTCTTCACACTTTTTGAAATCAAACCTTTGAAAAATCGCCCGGTGGATGACGAGTCTGTTTTTTTGTAATTAAATTATGTATCACTAGTGTTTTGTATATTTTTGTTAACATAAAATAACACGAAAGTCCCTTATTTTATGTGAAATTGAAATTTGATTTATAAATTTAATTAATCTATGATTAATATGAATAAAAACAGNCGCCCGGTGGATGACGAGTCTGTTTTTTTGTAATTAAATTATGTATCACTAGTGTTTTATATTTTTGTTAACATAAAATAACACGTAAGTCCCTTATTTTATGTGAAATTGAAATTTGATTTATAAATTTAATTAATCTATGATTAATATGAATAAAAACAGTCCCTTTCGTTCATATTTCTAGACTCGGTTAAGTTTTGTTTGCATGAGGCGGAGGAATATCCTGGGAAGTAGAACTTTGTCAGGAAGTAACCGAGAATGGACTATGAACATTAGTATAGTAAGGTTAGAACAGTAGACCACAGAACATTTTCAGACAATGCTGAATTGTCCGAGGAACTGCACGTTCGCACCTTGCGCTGTGCTGATGGCACTGCTTGCATCGAGCCAATGAGTAAGAAGAGGACTATAAGAGTGTAGTGATAAGCTGTGGAAGGGGGGAGGGGAAGGGGAGACCGTCGCGGGAGTAATTAATTACAAGTGGCGCGCAGCTGTTGGCGCGGGTCGCTGATTGCCAACCAGCCGCTCATCACGCGGCCTGGCGAGTGTTTAGAGAAGCTGCAGCAATCACACCCATCACCCGTCGTCCTTCACACGCGCACTCGCTTGCAGCCATTGTTTCGTAGCCTGTTCACGGTCCATTCCGCACTTTACTAAGTCCTGCTTTAAGATATTTAGATCTCTTTGTTCGTATCCTTCCGCCACGTGTGCATGTAGGTGCGTTCTGCAATGACACGCACGCGAATACGAATCACTCTGTTTCAGTCTACCACGACACGCTTAACGTACGGATACAACTAAGAAAGCTGGGCATCTCCCAACTATTCAGTGTCCGTGAATCCGTGTGTAGCCAATAGGATTAGAGTATTTGGTTCGTTGACATTCGTTTCCGTGGCCATTGTGGTTTACACGGCAACAAGCGCTTCAACTTGCCGTGGAGGTTATCATTTTTGTTTTAATTATCAAGAGCACGTGGTTTGGCAGTAGTTTTTACGTATCGGTAAATACTGTAAAATATACAAAATGAGGTGTGTGTATTATGAAACCTATATCAGTAATTTGCAACAGCTGAGTATTTTTGATTTCTTAAGTTGCAAGACTGTGTTCTTTCTTATTTTAGAATAGTTAAAAGTGCATCCCAACAAGTCGTCCGCTTGTTGCGCTTGCGTTTCAGAGTCCGTTTTCTTACGTATCCGTGCGTTGTGGAACGGGCCTTAACATTGCCGCGGGCCTCGTCACTTTATTCATGCGTCGATCAAGTGAAACTGTGAAATTATTAGAAAAGTAAATATTTTACAAATCTGCTCATCTTTACAATATGCATAAAAACGGAACTCAAAAGAAATAATTTAAATTATCACAAATTGTTATCTAACACTTTATTCTACGTTAAGACACGAAACTACTTTCCCTCCATCGTTACCAACTTAACTGGGCGCATGTCACTCAGTGCGCACGTTAAAATATACGCAGGTNGAACTACTTTCCCTCCATCGTTACCAACTTAACTGGGCGCATGTCACTCAGTGCGCACGTTAAAATATACGCAGGTAGGAGCAGTGACATTTTTTGTACGGTTGATTTCAAAAGTGCTCACTTTATAGTGAACAGCCTTGACAAACAAAACAGACAATGCTTCAGTAGCGATAAATTTTAACATTGCACTCAATACAACGCCAAGCCTTAAATCTATTTTTCTTTTAGTTAGCTGCCAACTTAACTGGAAACCTGCATGTCGGTGCGCACTGAAGCGCATATGTGGTTATGGGTAGAGATTTATTTTCAAATGTTGATTTCGAAAGTGCTTACTTTACAACGAGCTGCCTTTTTAAATCTTCGGCAGCTACACGTGCAATTCATTATGTCAGCCCCGTGGAAACAACCCCCTCCCTCGTCCCTAAAATTGTGACTACGTATTTTTGAGCTATGGTCGTTTATTGAAATTAGTAAAACGGTCTCCCCCNAGTCTACCACGACACGCTTAACGTACGGATACAACTAAGAAAGCTGGGCATCTCCCAACTATTCAGTGTCCGTGAACCCGTGTGTAGCCAATAGGATTCGAGTATTTGTTTGTTGACATTCGTTTTCGTGGCCATTGTGGTTTACACGGCAACAAGCGCTTCAACTTGCCGTGGAGGTTATCATTTTTGTTTTAATTATCAAGAGCACGTGGTTTGGTAGTAGTTTTTACGTATCGTTAAATACTGTAAAATATACAAAATGAGGTGTGTATGAAACCTATATCAGTAATTTGCAACAGCTGAGTATTTTTGATTTCTTAAGTTGCAAGACTGCGTTCTTTCTTATTTTAGAATAGTTAAAAGTGCATCCCAACAAGTCGTCCGCTTGTTGCGCTTGCGTTTCAGAGTCCGTTTTCTTACGTATCCGTGCGTTGTGGAACGGGCCTTAACATTGCCGCGGGCCTCGTCACTTTATTCATGCGTCGATCAAGTGAAACTGTGAAATTATTAGAAAAGTAAATGTTACAAATCTGCTCATCTTTACAATATGCATAAAAACGGAACTCAAAATAAATAATTTAAGTTATCACAAATTGTTATCTAACACTTTTTATTCGACGTTAAGACACGGAACTACTTTCCCTCCATCGTTACCAACTTAACTGGGCGCATGTCACTCAGTGCGCACGTTAAAATATACGCAGGTAGGAGCAGTGACATTTTTTGTACGGTTGATTTCAAAAGTGCTCACTTTATAGTGAACAGCCTTGACAAACAAAACAGACAATGCTTCAGTAGCGATAAATTTTAACATTGCACTCAATACAACGCCAAGCCTTAAATCTATTTTTCTTTTAGTTAGCTGCCAACTTAACTGGAAACCTGCATGTCGGTGCGCACTGAAGC
>NQII01002414.1:243410-269835 GCA_002778355.1 Clitarchus hookeri | reverse complement strand
CCCCCCTTGCTGTATCTCATAATATACTGGTTGGAAACATGCGAAACAATTATAGGGACCTGCATGTAACTTTGCTTCAGACTTTGCACCAATAAAATGATAGGGTTATCTCTTGAAGTCCCATATGTGCACGCAGCACGAGAACACTGCACGCCAGTTCTCAACGAGATGTAGTAGTGTCCATAAGGGTGTAAGTAGGCTTCTAGTACTTGATGGCCTATCCTTACAAAAACGTGCGGCCGGCCAGTGGGGACTGTGTCGCAGAGCGGTTCCCTGAACGCTCTTAGTTTCCTGGTTGTCCAGATGACGTCCGTGGTTCCAGGAAGGACTCTGAGGGAGTTGTCTGGAGGCCAGTCCCGGCCTTCGTGTTTGCCCAAGACCCGCACCATCGCTCCAGCACTTCCCGTCTCTCTGCCGAGTGTAGCTGGTGCGCCGTTAACAACACTTGAAATTGTGAAGTTAAGGCAGTCTGCCTCTTACCCTTAATTCAACAACACCGGGTAAACTTACAAATACATAGACATATGCGTTGACTACCTACAGGAAATCTATGACATAACGAAACAATTTGACTTGTGGATTCAAATGGAAAATGCAGAATATAGTAATATTAAGGTTGGCCAACTAAAAATGGAGTATACTATGAAACTGTAACAAACTGTAGGTAAAAAAAAAAAAAACACAAATTGCATAAAGTATGTTGTGTGTGTGTGTGTGTGTGCGCGCGCACAAGAATAGAATGTTTAGCTGTGTTTTGAAGCCATGGCCGACCTTCGAGAATGTCTTTAGAAAGAAAAACCTTGGGACTAACTGCGGGTATTTTCAAGTATGGCCCAGTAACAATGTCGCCAACGAATTGCGAAAAAAAAAACCGTTATATGTCTTAACGCCTTATCAATAGTGTGAACTTTAATTCGATAACCAGGAAGTTTTTATCCTTTCGTTTTATGCATAAGGATATTTAAGTAATGCCAGTGACTTGTTTGTAACGCTTACAGCGTGTGAAAACAAGTCTATAAATCACCATTTGTCAACATAGTATCACAACCTAACACGACTCTAAACTGGCCCCCAAGATTGTGGGTGAATAAGCGTTTTTCATAGTTAGTTTAAACTATAAAAATATTTATTCATCCACAAACGTGGGGTAGTTACGCGTACCGTGTGTGGACGGTCGAGGCAGCGGCTTACTTAAATTTCAAAAGTGCGAACGAACTAAAGCTCCGTCCACTCGAGAAACACAGCAGCCGTCAACGGAACACCACGACCGTTAGGTGGCTCGTGTCAACACGCTCCTTCTATTTGCTGCTGCAGCTTTGCGTCAAGTGGCTCCCTAGAGATCGCGGACAGCTCGAGGCACGTCGAGTTTAACGGAGTGTGAGACTCCCGACTGGGGGATGATTTCCCCCATCACCGTCCCAGTAAAATGTACGCAACATCTCCTACTCCTCGCATATTCAAATCATTTTGAGTAGCTGCATAATATAAAAAAAATCACTGTACCTAATAGTTTGTACAAATTCCAAGATTTTTGAGGTCTGATATCAAGACCGCTGGGTATCCAACCCAGCGCCATTATTGTGTGCGATTCCATTTACGAAGTATCCTGTACAACTACGCTGATGCACTATAATACAAATATTAATTAAACCAGTAGAGAAGCAGCTTTGGCTATAATTTAGCACGGCTCCTTGGGATATACTTTAGCTGTAGTCGAATTCACTAGACAAGAGCCCTTACCTGGTTGAGTGCCCCCAGAAAAGTAGATTGTGTGTGTCCAAATTCGCGGCAAGGGCACAAACACAGCCTAGAATGTCCCCTCCACTCCAGCTGAAGGCATGAGCTGTGTCCCCTGCAAAGGCAGTTTCTGGTTAGTGGGGAAATCTTACACAGGGGAAAAACTCTTACAAGGGAAATGAACGAACAGCACTTCCTAGCGACTTGTTTACTTCGTGAATCAACTTCTAGCGTGACGTCGGCAGGAATATTACGTAACACTGCTCCAATGCGAGTGGCAAGCGGACGTCGCAGGAGACGCACAAACGCAAAGGGGATTTCTAGCTTCACATGGAGCGTGGCCGGCACTCCCACGCGTGTCTCGCGGACGACTGCGTTTACGGGGTGCGATTAACACCAGAATTAACACGGTTCTGCGGACTAGCAACTTTTTTTTACGTGTTTTACTGCGTGATTGCCCGTTAAATGCTGCATTTACCACGCTGGTGTAAAACGGCACGCCGATTATCAAAAACTGAGCTGTGAAGTGCCGAGTTAGGAAGAACGTTTTCCTTCGTGTAGCCGATGCAAGAACTCTGGGTCGTGCTCGCATCTTAGTCCTACGCCCGTTCGAAGGAAACTACGTTCATTTCAGTCGTCTTGTCAATCACGAAGTTATATTGTCGGAATAGATCACCCTGCATACGTTACATCGCCGTTTCCATCCTGGTATAGGCTGCTCGCGGTAAAGCAAGCACTCTAGAGGTCCTCTATACTTTTTCCTTTCGGTCATTTTTTTTATCCTTTAACCACCTTTCAAAATAGATATTGCCGTGTAANTAGATCACCCTGCATACGTTACATCGCCGTTTCCATCCTGGTATAGGCTGCTCGCGGTAAAGCAAGCACTCTAGAGGCCCTCTATACTTTTTCCTTTCGGTCATTTTTTTTTATCCTTTAACCACCTTTTAAAATAGATATTGCCGTGTATGTAATAAACACATTATGTATATTCCACCTTACTCTGAAGTTAACGTCTAAGGCTACAAGAAAATATATTTATTAACCATCATTCCAAGTGCGAGGGCTTTCAGAAGTGCTCACTTTACCGTGAACAGCCTATAACCTCATGTGTCGGGCTGATGTTAAGACTTATTTAGGCCTACGNTTTTTTTTATCCTTTAACCACCTTTCAAAATAGATATTGCCGTGTATGTAATAAACACATTATGTATATTCCACCTTACTCTGAAGTTAACGTCTAAGGCTACAAGAAAATATATTTATTAACCATCATTCCAAGTGCGAGGGCTTTCAGAAGTGCTCACTTTACCGTGAACAGCCTATAACCTCATGTGTCGGGCTGATGTTAAGACTTATTTAGGCCTACGTGAAAATACAAAATTCCAGAATAACTGGGTTTACAAGCCACACCACACTACTCTACAATACTATGGGGCAGTGTGTTGAGTAGGGAATACACGAGGCTGCAACAGACTGTGTTCCGTGTAAGGCGTGGATATCGAGACGAGGTAGCCTCGTGTAGCTGCTGGAGTCTGGAATGTTTCCTGATTAGGGGGGGGGGCTGGATGCAGCCTCGCTGGAGAAGTGCACACTGCACCGCGCGCTGTTGCCAAGTCTCCTCTGCCTCCAAGGCTGTTCGAGAGTTGTCGTCGCCGCCTCGCCTTTTGTGGTCGCAGCTCGTAGTCCATTCGCCGCGGTTACTTCCAACTCTTCTGAAAACTTGCTGAGGTTCTACTTCTAGGGTATTCTTCCGCCCCCATGCAAACAAAGCGGAATCAAGACTAGAAAATTACACCTGAGGGATGATTCACTGAATTCGTGCGCGCTCAGTTTAATAATACTCTGCGTAAGAACCATTTCTCTACTAGGCATTACCAACATACATACACACACACACACACACACACACACACACACACACACATATATATATATANTGCCGAGGTTCTACTTCTAGGATATTCTTCCGCCCCCATGCAAACAAAGCGTAATCAAGACTAGAAAATTACACCTGAGGGATGATTCACTGCATTCGTGCGCGCTCAGTTTAATAATACTCTGCGCAAGAACCATTTCTCTACTAGGCATTACCAACACACATCTTCTCACTATTTATTTATGCTAATAGGTAAACTATTATAATTTACAGGTAAAATTTAAATAAATGTTCAATTTAATAACAAAGTACTTTTATGTTAACACAAGTATAAAATCTTGTGATAGACTGTATATTTACACGTCATGCATGGGGTGATTCTTCACAGGTTTGATTCAAAAAGTGTGAAGAAACCGCGAATAGAGTATGTCTACCANACGTCATGCATGGGGTGATTCTTCACAGGTTTGATTCAAAAAGTGTGAAGAAACCGCGAATAGAGTATGTCTACCATCACAAACTGTATGACCCCAGTACTATCTGGATTGCGCAACTCATCGCCTCTCTTTATATTGGATAGCCGCACATAATAAACTATTCAGCTGTANTTGCGCAACTCATCGCCTCTCTTTATATTGGATAGCCGCACATAATAAACTATTCAGCTGTATTTGTGAGCTCTTGCAGTTGTCTACACGTCTTCATGTGCCATTCATCTCGGCAACCTCTTTAGACAAGCTCGTACCCATGGCACCAGACCTCCCCGTTGCCGTGTATTCTTTCCCCATTCCGTAAACATCAACGTTGCCACGAACGCAGTAATTGCCAGTACTTTCGAAGCCAACCTTCGCAGAAAATTTCCTGCTCCTAACTATCAATCATGCTTCCAACTTCAGTTGGCAGCGATGTGCTGAAATTAATTCCTGTCTTAACGTAGTGTTGAATCAGATTCTTATTTTTGGAGTGAATATATTTTAATAAATACGTGTAATATGTGCTCGTAAACTTAACCTTTACTTTCGTAAAAGTTGTTATAGTTTTCATCCCGGGTTCATGGCAGCGTTGATTTTTGTATGTCGGAAGGATACAAAAATTGACAATAGCAGCATTAAGCACGGGCACGGCTTTTGAAAAATGTTATATTAACAGCGACTAGCCCACATAAACAATATAGTACTATTACGTCAATTTTTACTCGACACGGGACTATCCCCCCCCCCCAACTCTTCCACCATCAATGATGTCACTGTGCAATCAATCAAGTGCGTGTTAATGCATTTGCGGGCGCAGAGATATCGGTTTCCAAAGGTTAACGCTAAAAGTGGCTAGTGTAAGGCCACTACAATAAATCGTAGTGGGATGATGGACGCAGTCCGTGAAACGCGCACTTCTCCGGCGAAACGAG
Source organism: Clitarchus hookeri (assembly GCA_002778355.1). NCBI lineage: Eukaryota > Metazoa > Arthropoda > Insecta > Phasmatodea > Phasmatidae > Clitarchus > Clitarchus hookeri. Next base: position 264,814 of record NQII01002414.1, on the reverse strand, counting down.
CTGCCGCAGTCAGTCAGTCCCATACTGGCTGTCGTCGCGGTGGTACTTGGAGCTCCGCCAGAGAAAACTGCACGTCTGCCCCGCCCAGCATGCGCAACCGCGTACCTACACGCGACTGCAGAACAGCCAACCTTGCAGATGCCAAACGGCCGCGCGCGTTCCAGACAAACCCCTTCCCTAGCCCGGGTGCATCATTGGTAAAAACGTATGTCATATTTCAGTCAATCTTGCGCACAGCCACAGTAGATCACGCTATCATCGTAACGAGAACCCGTTTAGGTAACTTGCAAAGTTTCAAGTTTGGGAGGTCAAAGATCAAGGTGCGAGACACTGGATAGGGCCTACAAGTTCTTACCAAGCTTTGAGGACTACGTGTGTACCAACATTGAAGATGCATACTGTTACGTGCCGACTCTCTCACTAGACGCGAGCTCCATGCGCGGCCCAACTGTGGGGGGTTACCCACCTCGACCCTCCCCCCAGTGAGACCCGCCCGCGGTCCCGTCGCCGGGAATGACAGCTGGACCCAGCTGGCATCACAGCCCCTCCCCCCCTCCTGGAGAAGCCGACAATCTAGAGAATGCGCAAGAATATTCTGGGCGATCGCCGACGACACTATAAATTGCAGCCGCAGCTGGACGATCGGCAGTCTGTATAAGTCTTTTGCGGAAGCCATCTGGCCGAGTGAGGAAATTGAGCAACGTCTGGTGCAGCGAGGGACATCGGTGAAGGCGACGGACGACGACGGGGGATTGCGAGACGACGGCGGACGAGGTGTTTGTGGTGTGAATGGACGAGAGGGCGTGAAACCCGACGAGTGAAGGTTGCTCTAATAACTCTAGGACATTGCGGACTAGTGGGACCTGGACTAAACTCAGGCGGAACTGTATTAGCATGTGATACGGACCATATAGTAAATATTGGAACCGTCAAATATGGACAGAAATTATAAGGTAATACATTAGGTTTTGATACACTGTATTATGACTTATTTTAGTTATTTAATTACATTAATTTCTTTGAGGTACTAATTGAACTTATTAATTGCAAATAGCAAGAGATCAATTTATTGCGAGATATTGAGACGAGGGTATTTTCTTTGTAATTATTTTTGATAAATTAGGAAATTATAATTGTTATTTAATTAAGACCTCCATCCCTTAACAACATGGTTTAGTCCACTGACTTCTGAGAAATTCAAACAATACCAACTTGAATAATTTGTAAAATGAAATTAATTTTGTGCAAAGTAACATGTTTATGATTAGTAATTTTTTTATTAGTACAAATATTTTCAATCAAAAAAATATGGTAAGCTATTTCCGGTTAATGAAGCTTGGTGAGGTACTAAATCCATTTTGGTGGAACTCCTGTTATTGGAAACTGTTTGTCCATTGGGTAGGTTTCGTGGCTTTGAACACTGTGGAGTATTTCCAAGATTGTGATAACGTTGAAGCTGTGCGAAATGTCGGCAAACTTGTAGGTCGACGGGAAAGGAAGAGACGCGCTCTCACCAGACGACGGATACTTGCCATATCCGGCCTTCGCGTCGTCTTATCTCGGCCCCGCAGCCTATCGCGAGGAGGAGGTGCTCTGCGGCCAAATGAAACTATCCCCTAGGCGCTTGTTCGCGGTTTATGGACACCGGCAACGACTTGCACTTCCGGCGCAGCTTCAACCTCAAAGCGCACTGTGTATAGTCCACACTCTGTTACTTCAGACTTTCCTGAAGCCCTGCTCAAGTTCTACTTCCAGGCTATTCCCCCGTAGTCGTGCAAATACAGCCTTAACAGAGTCTAGAAACCCACACCAAAGGTACAACGCACCGCATTCGTCAGCACTCTGCTCGATAATATTTTGAATGAGAACTATTTCTTACTAGCTATTTACCAACACGCCTATTTTCTCCCCCGTTTTATATATTATAATTATAAACGGACACGTAAAATTTAAACAAAAATAAGATACATTTATGCTATCAAAAAAGTAAAACGCTCTAAATGCAAGACGTATTTAGGAAACCCAACACGTCATACATCGGGGTGATTTTCCTAAGGTTTGACTAAGCGTGCGAAGAGGCCACGAACAAGCGTAGTGGTCTGAAGTGCGTGTTCTTTGGACGCACGTTTCAGTTTCGCGGGGAAACTGTAGGTATTTCAAATATATTACTACGCAGTCCATTTGCCAGGTAGGCGGGCCTGGTAACACCACTGCGATACCTTTGGAAACAGCACCATTTTTTTTTTTCTATGAATGTGTTCGAGTATGTTTTATACACGAAAACTAAACACTTCAGGCGACTAATGAATAGTTCTTTCCACGACGGGTTTCTTACTAAAAGCATTTAGGAGCCCTCTAAAGCGGTCTGCTGAAAACTTAACTAAATAACGAGCAGCAGAATTTACAAAAAGCGAAGCTAGGTTGCTGGCTTGTGTTCACAATAGCGATCTTGCTAGTTCAGTTCAGCCAGCCAACAGAAATGAATCTTGCAAGGTGGTGTTTGAAATCAGAATGTAAACACACATTTATTTAGTGATATTTTCTACCTTCGTACCTTCTTCCTGAGAAATAAACAATAATGGCAACATTTTAACTTGAAAAACAGAGGTGTTAGATTTTATTTGGAAAAGAGAAAATAAATTTAATTTAAGAGTATACGAGTTACATAAAAATACATTTTACAAATACGAGTTACATAGAACCTCAATTTAGCTGCATTTTGACATTTGGCAGGCTACACATAGCCGAATCCTGCTACGATTGGCAGCACTGCCCGCAGCTCCTTCATTCCATAGAGTCGCCGATGTTCTTTGTAGTCCTTGGTGTGTGGGAACAATGGTCGTCCATATAGGAATAGAAACACCGAAGTATAGTCTGTTCACGACTGGGAGAGACTTTCTTGAAGCCCTGCTAAAGATTTACTTTCAAGCCCATTTCGTATCCTTCCGCCANATTTCCGGTTAATGAAGCTTGGTGAGGTACTAAATCCATTTTGGTGGAACTCCTGTTATTGGAAACTGTTTGTCCAGTGGGTAGGTTTCGTGGCTTTGAACACTGTGGAGTATTTCCAAGATTGTGATAACGTTGAAGCTGTGCGAAATGTCGGCAAACTTGTAGGTCGACGGGAAAGGAAGAGACGCGCTCTCACCAGACGACGGATACTTGCCATATCCGGCCTTCGCGTCGTCTTATCTCGGCCCCGCAGCCTATCACGAGGAGGAGGTGCTCTGCGGCCAAATGAAACTATCCCCTAGGCGCTTGTTCGCGGTTTATGGACACCGGCAACGACTTGCACTTCCGGCGCAGCTTCAACCTCAAAGAGCACTGTGTATAGTCCACACTGTTACTTCAGACTTTCCTGAAGCCCTGCTCAAGTTCTACTTCCAGGCTATTCCCCCGTAGTCTTGCAAATACAGCCTTAACAGAGTCTAGAAACCCACACCAAAGGTACAACGCACCGCATTCGTCAGCACTCTGCTCGATAATATTTTGAATGAGAACTATTTCTTACTAGCTATTTACCAACACGCCTATTTTCTCCCCCGTTTTATATATTATAATTATAAACGGACACGTAAAATTTAAACAAAAATAAGATACATTTATGCTATCAAAAAAGTAAAACGCTCTAAATACAAGACGTATTTAGGAAACCCAACACGTCATACATCGGGGTGATTTTTCTAAGGTTTGACTAAGCGTGCGAAGAGGCCACGAACAAGCGTAGTGGTCTGAAGTGCGTGTTCTTTGGACGCACGTTTCAGTTTCGCGGGGAAACTGTAGGTATTTCAAATATATTACTATGCAGTCCATTTGCCAGGTAGGCGGGCCCGGTAACACCACTGCGATACCTTTGGAAACAGCACCATTTTTTTTTTCTATGAATGTGTTCGAGTATGTTTTATACACGAAAACTAAACACTTCAGGCGACTAATGAATAGTTCTTTCCACGACGGGTTTCTTACTAAAAGCATTTAGGAGCCCTCTAAAGCGGTCTGCTGAAAACTTAACTAAATAACGAGCAGCAGAATTTACAAAAAGCGAAGCTAGGTTGCTGGCTTGTGTTCACAATAGCGATCTTGCTAGTTCAGTTCAGCCAGCCAACAGAAATGAATCTTGCAAGGTGGTGTTTGAAATCAGAATGTAAACACACATTTATTTAGTGATATTTTCTACCTTCGTACCTTCTTCCTGAGAAATAAACAATAATGGCAACATTTTAACTTGAAAAACAGAGGTGTTAGATTTTATTTGGAAAAGAGAAAATAAATTTAATTTAAGAGTATACGAGTTACATAAAAATACATTTTACAAATACGAGTTACATAGAACCTCAATTTAGCTGCATTTTGACATTTGGCAGGCTACACATAGCCGAATCCTGCTACGATTGGCAGCACTGCCCGCAGCTCCTTCATTCCATAGAGTCGCCGATGTTCTTTGTAGTCCTTGGTGTGTGGGAACAATGGTCGTCCATATAGGAATAGAAACACCGAAGTATAGTCTGTTCACGACTGGGAGAGACTTTCTTGAAGCCCTGCTAAAGATTTACTTTCAAGCCCATTTCGTATCCTTCCGCCAAAGGTAAACAAACCTTGCCATGTGGCAGTCACATGGCAATGTTTACATGCAATGTTTGCATTCTACTGTGTGTGTGTGTGTGTATGTGTGTATGTGTGTGTACATGCATGTACCCATTATAAAAGTAATTTATATATTATTAATGGATATTCCACAAGCGNTGCATTCTACTGTGTGTGTGTGTGTGTGTGTGTGTATGTGTGTGTACATGCATGTACCCATTATAAAAGTAATTTATATATTATTAATGGATATTCCACAAGCGTAAATTTTTTAATCTTGAGAATTTCACACAAAAGAATATGTGTTGCCAGCGAAAAACATTCCATTCTATAAACCCAAAATGAGAGTATTTTGATGAATTGTTAGTTGTCCATTTACAATCGATTGTTAGTGAATCCATAAATTCCCGTACATCGAAGGCAAGATCAGTATTGATCGAAATTGCTACAGACGTTAAAATGGCGTGGTGGTTGTGTCGGATGTTTCGCGCAATTGTAAAACGTTATTTAAAAATGGTTGTGACGGTTTTCGACAGGACGGCAGAGTTTGCGAGTGAAGGATTCTACGTCTTCGACAATGTGAAAACAATTCTTATGTGCAAATACTGCAACGTTAGAATAGAGTGGCAAAGGAAAGACACGTGCACGAAACACATAAAAACAAAAGAAATTAGAACTGAAAGTGAGCACAAATTAAAATCATACGTTATTAAAAACCAAATAATAAAGAGCGGATATTTGTAAAACAAGACAAATAAGCGAGTTATTATAGGTTAAACGAGATAATCGCACAAATTCTCTGGCAAAATAATGTAAATATGAAACGCTCATTTATAAATGCTTTAGTCACGTAGTGTTAATCACACTTCCAAGAACATTAACTTTTGCGTTCAAAATGATACCTAAATATGTGTACAAGGAATCTTACGGAATCTCTGTTAACGTGAATCACACAAGTGGAGAGATATGACAAGCGTGTTCCAAAAGTGAATTAGCAAGTCCCGACGAGTGCTCGCGTTATCTCACAGCTGTGCAGTGTAATCCAATTGTCTACGTCCTGTCGCTAATATCGCGTCATCGCACACTTTCCTTCCCTCCAGGAAAGTTGAGCCATTTTGAGAACACGTCAACGTAACCATGGCAACGGACGGACGCCGGAGATCAACGACGCCAACCTATTTGGACTACTGTTCTTTGCCCTGGGGATCCTTCGTTTCATAGGTTGGCTGGTCCAGATTGGGATTTTTGCACTAGGACCCGCGCACGGTTGGCTCGGTACTCTAGGTCTAGCACAATTTTAATTTGTACCATAAAACAGTATTCATTAACACCTTCCATTGTCAAGTTGGCTTAGTGTCACCTTGTTATCTGTAGTCGCAACATTTAGATATATTGATTTGTGTGTTTATTTTATTAGTTTGTTTTAATGTATGCACATTTAGGTACTGTATGTGTGCAATGCATTCTGAGTGGTGGAGAAGACAAATATTGCCTCAACTGCGGCCAGTGGGGAAACTAAGTGTATTGTCAATAGTTGGGTATTAGAGTACACTAAGAAATTTACCGTACCAGTAAGAAAGTACTAGTAAGAAAGTGGGAATGGTAATTTTTTTCCACCCGTACATTCATTGTAACGTTCCTACATTTGCTCAGGAAACAGTCATTTGCTTGGGGAAATTCCCAACTTTGTTTAGTAGCGACCCTAAACATTCCTATATCTGCAGCTTTGTGTGTGGTATTATTTACAGAGACTGTATAGGTTAAAAACTTCTATTACCGTTTAGGAAGTTTACCAGAATTTTTTACAGTGCATTTTCAATTTTTTTTTTTTTTTAAGTGCGAGAGAAGGTTTTTTTTAAAGGGGAGACTGTAATAAAATAATTTTGTAAAGTGAGTGCGTGCGTATACGCCTCTCAGTAAATAAATGTTCTGTGTTCTGGGAATAAAATTTCCCAGAATATATATATATATTATATATATAATATATATATGCATATATATATGTATATCCGCCAATTTTTACTTTTATTCTATTAAATATATTAAAAAAGAAAGTGGAAATTGTTAAGAAAAGTAGCGTTTCCAGGGTTTTCCTGCCCAGTCTCCTCAAGAGAAAGGGGACAAGTACAAAGCGCCCTTCGCAGTTTAATTCATTGGCTTTACATCGCGTGTATTAGTATCCCACTTTTGCGATCTGATTCGCAAGGAATTCAGCTTGGCGGGAATGCATATCGCAGTGATGGAAGGCCCCCAGGAATTCATCGTGACTACATACTAACTTGTTGCGTGAATTTGATTGGTATTATATAATTGCTTCCCCGATATATTTCATAAAAGCTTAATTTTGCATATGATGCTATCTGCCAAAGTGGAGGAGGAGAAAAGAGTTCATGCATTAGCTCGTTTGACGGTTGCATAGACACTGTCGGCATACAAAGATCAGTTGAAATTGGTTACATGGTTTCGTAGATATAGTGTATTAAGCTAAAAAAAAAAGTTATACGTCCGCTATTTTGAAAATAAACGCCTGAAACTCTTTACATATGACAACTGACATCGCCTCAGCTACGTAGAGACTGCTCGCTAGCATGTGTTTTTAAAGATTTTATATATATATATATATATATTTATTTATTTTTAAGTTATTTGATTGTTGAGAATTTTGTATTTTGTTTTAAATTCTATACTTTTTTTTTTGTAAGATTTTTTGGGTTTTCGTTGCAAACCCACTAAACGAGTTATGGGAACTTCGGTTCCTGATCTCGTGACAGCGCGGCCTTTCCGGGGCATACGAGAGATCGGCGGCGGTGTTTGACCAGCGTAGCTGTGTGTCCGAAATCCGCTTTTTTACGGAACCATTAAACGTGTCCCCATTATATCAATGCACGAAAAGAACACACACTTCAGACGAGGTACGTGTAATACTCGTAATACATCGTGTGCATTATATATGCTATTCCCGAGCCCTCCAACGTGGCTAGAAACTGCTTTACAACACTGCTGTTCTCTCGTAATGTACTGGTCGGAAACATGGGGAACTATTGTAGGGACCTCATTCGAACTTTGCTTCAGACTGCCCACCATTAAAGTGACAGGGTCACCGCTTGAGGTCCCATAGGTACGTGCAGCACGAGAACACTGCACGCCAGTTCAGAGCGTAGCGCGTAGGGGCGATGGGGCACAAGCCGCGCGTGTCCGTGTCGCCCTTATCGCCAGCTTGCTTCTGGGCCTCAAACGCTCCTAAAAGCCACAAGCAAGGGCTTTCTCATTGACAATAGGTAAAGGATCCCAGGCGCAAGACGTCCTCGCCTACTTAGAGATGCGTGCGTCACTGGCCAGAGACTGCGTCTATTGCCTCCTCGGCGACACGCTTAATTGCCTCCTCGCTGTGAATGGTACAGCACCGGCCAAGCATCTAGCACACGCTCCTCCGACCTCTCACAAGGCTATTCGCGGTCAAGCCCTCTCATTTGTAATAATAGTCCAGAAATATACTTTATTTTAGCCTTGGACGTTAAGAGCCCGTCTCACCCACCATTTTGCGTTTTTTTGTTTATTTCTTCCAGAATTTAAATTTAGGAGGATTTATTGCACAATGCTACAATAGAAGCTTAGGCAATTACTTTACCCATCATTACATACATAATATACAAACTACGGACGCATATTTATGTAATTAGCTTAATACAACATGTTATATACTAATTTATTCTCACATTTTAATGACAACCAGGAAGCACCTATTAATCGGGTACAAAAATGTGAACAGAAACATAAAATGTAATACTTCTATAACGAAACACTTTCAGTAATGACCCCGGCTCTTCTGTTATGACGCTGAAACGAATAATTTCTGTATAAGGGGTGTTACAGTCTCTTAAGGGCATCAGTCCCCGCCATCTTGGATTTATAGAATTTCCGCTACAATCTTGGTCACAGATTTTGTATTTTATTTTAGCAATCGGCAAAGCATGGGGCACGGCTCTGCGCATTTTATAAAATAGTAATTTCTCGACTACCGTTTCTAATGTAATTACTGTAATCGCCCGCAAGGAAAAAAAAACTACTTATTTCTTGCGCGGCAGTCACAAGTCTGAAATTAATAACGACATTGAAGCCGTCAGAATTTGATGAACTTTGAGAAGACATTACTTGTGTTGCGTCGTGCGAAAAATTTCCGTTAAACATTCCTAAATAGAAATTATGGCAAAAAATAGATAAGTTCAAGATGGCAGGTCTCATCCCCTTTATCTTGCGAGTGCTGTGGAATACACACACTGTGTTTATTACTTACATGGCAATATTTATTTCCAAAGATGGTTATAGAATATAAAATAGCCGACAGGAAGAAAGTAACTAGGGCCTCAAAAGTGCTCACTTTACCGTGAACAGCCTCCTATTCAGGCGTTTACACAGTGAGAAAATTAAGCAGTAACTAGTAAGCTGTGAGCTCCAAAAATTTAATTGACATAATGATCCTACTGCTAAAGTTCGACCAATAGAAGAACATTTTACAGTGATACTTGAAATAAAACTAGAAGATTTTTATTTCAAGTCTATCCGCGGTTTCTTCATACTTAGTGAATCAAACCCTTTGGAAAATCACCTATGTATGACGTGCTGTCTTGTTCCCTAAATACGTCTTATAACAAGAGTTTTATACTTACGTTAACACAAAAAACAGTAATTTTTTTATCAAATTGAACTTGTTTCATCTATAAAATATTTTATTTATAATTAAAATTGATAAAAACGGGGAGAAAATGTGTGTGTTTGCAATGACCAGTAAGAAATTGTTCTTATGCAAAATATTATTATACAGAGTGCGCACGAATGCGGCGCCCTGTCCTTTCGGTGTAATTGTATACACTGTTATAGCTTAGCTTGAATGAGGCGGAGGGATATCCTGGAAGTAGAACTTCCGCAGGACTTGAGAAGAGTTGGAAGTCGCCGTGAATGGACTAGGGGCAGGTGGAGGGGAGAGGGCGGCCTCAGAAGACGGACCACAGGGCGGCAGGATGTGCGTGTCACGCTCCTAGCGGCGTTGCCACGCACTCTCACGAGGTCCTTCAACCCGCCCACCTCTCCAACCAGACATTCCTCCTGCAACATAGAGGCTCCTGGCCTTCCAGCTTGCTGCTCCAACGAAGGGCGGGGGCGTCTTATTCCCCAGCCTTCAGTCCGTTCGTAGTTACTTCCAACTCTTATCAAGCCCGCTAAAGTTCTACCTCCACGATATCCTTCCGCCTCATGCAAACAAAGCTTAACAGAGTGTAAAAACATTACACCGCAGTCGTGCGCACTCTGTGTAATGGTATCTTGCGTAAGAACTAGTCACTTTCAAAACACCTGTTTTCTCACCATTTCATGCACATTAATTAAAAATAGAATAGGATTTATAAATCAAATAAACAAAATTTTAATTTAACCAAAAATAAGGTAATTTTATGTTAACAGAAGTAAAAGAAGCTTGTGATACGAGACACTTCGAAACAATCAAACACGTCGTACATAGGTGATTTTTCAAAACGTTTTGATTTAAAAAAAAACTGAAAATACTTCGAATAGATAATAAATACTCGTTATCAAGCGAGTTGTTATCCTGTTGCGTGCGAAAACTAGCAGAAGAAAACTCCCGCAGGCACCAAATGTGACGATACTTTGGACACAAGCTTTTCCCCACTTTGTTGTGTCCGTAAGTGAAGTGCTGCATATGCAATTGTGGCAGGAATATCAGTAACGTGCTCTGGCGTGCTGAAGTTGCCGTGAAGCATGTATTCGCCGATTGCATACGTGCTGTTCCTGAGCCCACAGTGTTCATACAGGATGTCTTCCTTACCAATAACAGTACGCACGGCAGACCAGCACTTGTCATTCCCAATGTCACGTCTTTCCACATTTTCAACAGCTCCAGAACATAGTTTCTGCTGTGTCGTGCCGGCCAATGGCGAACAACATTCACCAGGCACAGTATTCTGAACAGAGTCCAGGGTGTGGGCAGAGCAGGANTCGTGCCGGCCAATGGCGAACAACATTCACCAGGCACAGTATTCTGAACAGAGTCCAGGGTGTGGGCAGAGCAGGATTCCGGCTCCCGATCCCGTAGGTTCTGCAGGAGACAGACAACTCCCAGAGGAAGACAACGGCATCACCCGTTATCATCATCCACGCCATCCAAGAGCCACTTCGCAACAGCGAGTTCAAGCACTGCTGTGCGCACCGGTCACGTCCCAAACTCAAGTCCGTCACCAGACTATCTCGGGCACTAGCGTGCTTCAATTTTCTGCAGTCGAACGCGGTCCAACAGGAGGAGATGACGCGGTGGGAACCTCCCTGAGCAGCTTGGCAGCGAGAGATGCCCAGGCTTGTGCGTGCTACAGAGGGCAGGAAGCTGGGAAGAAGCCACTTTGCAGGCGCCTTCGTCCCGCCAATTGACACGGCGGCCTACACGAGGTTTGCACTGCCGTCCCCTCTCCACACTTCAATGTCAGCCCCTGACACGTGAAACCCCAATATTCGAGGAACCTCCCCAGTTTTCATATAGGTATCATTGAAAGCAGTTTAGTCTACTCTAGATTTTAAAAAACTATAAAATATCTGTAGGTAATTTTTTTTCCACGACAAATTAAAGTTTATATATATATATATATATATGCAAATTTACTGGTTTCAGATCAGTAATTGTGCACGTTAAAATATTAGCAGTAGCAGGTGGGGACCGTGATATTCGTCAACGGCTGAATTAAAAAGTGCTCAAACGATAAGGCCTAGAAGCGCGGAAGCGATAAGGGCGACAACTGCCATGCGCATCAAGTGCGCCATCGAACTGGCGCGCAGTGTTCCCGTCGCACTGCGTGCACCTATGGGATTTTCAGCAGTGACTTATTATTTTATTGAAGGTCTGTAGGAAGGTTTAGATCAGGGCCCCTTTAGTTGTGTGTAGGACGCGTGTATTTTGAGACACGGCACTTTTGAATGAGTCTTACTCTGAAATGGTGTTTCTAATTTGCGTGCCTTCTTTAAAGCAGCCCTTGTCTGATTGTGTTCTTTTTGTAGATCAGCACATTGGACGTGCATTTAATAGTATCGTAGAAAAACTATTATTTAAAACACCCTGCAGTGCATTTCAAGCGCCAGCTAGGCGGGAGCTTCGGCACGAGTAACGCATTTTTGGTAACTAAAACGGTTTTGTTTAACAAACACAAAATCAAATTGAGGCTTCCTCGGCAAGTACTGGTTGTTGTGGATTGCTAGGGCCACTCCCCCCTCCTCTGCGAGATGTGTGCTGTTCCCCAGGTGCAATTGGAAGATTCCTGTATTTTCGGTGTATGGAGAAACCTTGCAGAAAAACTATCATTGGGTTTCTGTTGTTGCCATAGTTTGTATGTCATGTCGCCGGAGAAAGTCTTGCAGGTCTCTTGTATTGTTCAGTAGGCCTCTTGCATTCCATGTTGCTATTTTTTGGTCAGTGGGGCATTGGTGTTAATTCCTGGTGCCATTTTGCACTATACAAAAAATGCAGATTGCGAGGTCCGCAGCTTTTTGTAACTTGAGCCTGTGTTATGTTGGGGTCTGCCCACACAGTGAGGAGATTGCGGAGGTCTCCTGCAAAATGTAAGGCCGCTTCATTTGCAGTTCTCTCATTCTTTTGCAATGTGTTAAATAGTAGGTTGCTATTTTCGAGTGATTTTGCCACCATTTTGTCATTGGGCTGTGGTGGTGTTGGCAAGTTTTAATTGCGTAGTTTTTCGGGAGACTAGGTGGAGGCAGAGAATATGATTCCTCCCTCCTTCGCCCTTTCACGCAGTGAGAAGCAGAAGACAATACCTTCTCAATGATAAATTCACTCAATTCCGCGCGACCGGCACGCACCTAGCTGCACTTACTCGTCAAACTCTCAGAGTGCCTGTGCTGTCGTGTGACATGGAAGTAAATGTGTAGTGTCAATTTTCATTATCGTTTCAGAACGTTTTAATTATAATAACAGAGGTTTGAAATTTAAGAACAAACATGATACTGTATTCAATTGCTGACCCATGCCATGATTTCAGAAAGTAGGAACAACTGCATAACAGTTTGATAATATTTTTTCACGCATCGGCCGTGGGGGAGGGAGGGGACGAGGTGCAACAGTACTGTCCGCTTACACTTGGGAAATGTCAACGGCCAGTCCTGACTGCCGTGAGTATAACCAGGGCTGCAGGGGTATCAGTACATTCTACGGTCCCTGTCCACCAATACTTGCAGACAGCCTTGGTCGGGAAAGAAGTCCGACTGTCCGTTACCTCGTGCAGAGCAGCTGCGTGATGCCGGACATTCCCATAGGCTGCACTTCGTGGTAACCGCGCTCTGACGTCATCACAGGCCACACCTCCGCCGCTGTTTCTTCAACGTCTCGTGCCGCTGCGAACAACCTCTGCGTCGTGCGATTCCTCTCTCCGGAGAATTCATTTGAAAATTAATGAAACTAAATCTGGTTTCGGTAGTCAAGCCGAGCACCAGCGAAGGCCGTGCTTGCTTTCTTCTTCTAGCACAGTCTCTTACACCANTCTGGTTTCGGTAGTCAAGCCGAGCACCAGCGAAGGCCGTGCTTGCTTTCTTCTTCTAGCACAGTCTCTTACACCAGCGACTACTCAAGTCTTCACGTGTCTCATGATATTGAGAAATTGTAGGCTTTTCACGGTAAAATAAACACTTCATATCAACCGTTGGGGAAAAAAAAACTCTACCCGTCAACTGCGTATCTGCTACAGCACACGCTAGCATGTAAGCTCTCAGTTAAGTTTGCAGTTCTATGTCTTGACGTATAACTAGTGCGATGTTTAAATGTATTACAAATCATTTTTTTGTTTTGTATTATACGCAGACTACTTTGCTTCTTAACACACTAACGTTCCCAATAATTTANTTACAAATCATTTTTTTGTTTTGTATTATACGCAGACTACTTTGCTTCTTAACACACTAACGTTCCCAATAATTTAATGTCATCGCGTGACTGACTATGAACAAAGTTATTGGGTTCACAGCAATGTACATTTTGTATATGGCGGAAGGATACCGAATCTTAAGCACGGCTTTCAAAAGTGCTCAATTTGCCGGGAACAGCCTACATAAACATGGTATCATACGCCAGTCCTCGCTGTACAAAAAAAAAAACTTTTCAGTAGCCACCAAGTTTTTATACTTTCACGTTAATGTTCTATAGTCTATAGTTACTCGCGAATCTGCTGTGACAAAGCTAGCATATTCGCGCACTTCGTGGCCTATTTAACGAAATTAAAACAATTTTAGCAAAAGTTTCCCGATTACGGCGATTATAAACATTTTCGTTGGAATCTCTTCTGCGGGACTTCCTTTCGCACATTTTTTGCCGCGAATTTTACCGTTACGTAAAATAATCTTACAGGAATTGTTGCACGTATCGTAAAAAAAATGCGGGGTTGACCCCTTGGCTTATTGTGCTCGCCGTTCAAACTTGTTGCGGAAAGGCATTCAAGCGGTCTGTTTGGCGCTTATGACGAACAAACCGCTACTGGAGACTATCTCTTGCAACACAGTCGGCGGGAACAACGCAAGTTCGGCGAAAGAACCACCACAGCACGTATCATGACGCGACCTGCCGGATCCGGGGCGAAGCAAACAATTCAAGACTGGCACGTCACTCGACGCTGGCTCACGGAAGTCAGAACTCGCACCACGTGGTACAAGTACCTACAGACGCTCTGGGTCACTTGTGTTTCGTGTATAGTTCACTCACGGTTACTTCCAACTTTTCTGAAACCCTGCCAAGGTTTTACTTCCAGGATACTCCTCCGCCTCCCGTAAACGAAGCTTAACCAAGTCTGTAATATTACACCAAACTGACAGCGCACCATATTCGTGCGCATTCGCTTTAATTATATATTGCATAAGAACTATTTATTACTACGCATTACCAACACACCTGTTTTCTCCCTGTTTTTATTAGTGTTAATGATAGAGTAATTATTATAATTTATAGATAAATGTTAACAAAAGTTCAATTTATCCAAAAATGAAGTACTTATGTTTATTATGAAATGCTTGTGATACACGGCATATTGGGCAAACAACCAAGCACGTCATTGCGTGGGGTGGTTTTTCAAGGGTCGCTGGCAGGCAGAGCAAGGTGTTGGAACGCCGGTAAGCCTACCCAGTAACAGAACCCCTCGCAGCATGCAGTAACCAATCACATAACAGGAACCGCTACGCTATTTCGTGTTTGCGCGCCATCTACTGCGTGTCCAGTTCGAAGGCCGACAACGTGTCTGAAGGAAACACTGCGCGCCCCAGGCGTCGCCAGGAAAAGTCTACACCTGGTCTTAGAGCTCTTCAACCAGACGAAAAAAATACCTGGATATTATTTAACGTTAACACTGGTGGCGTTGCTTTCAGTTATGTTGCTGGCGACCTACCGATAGTAATCCCACATCTTTTATTCCCGCTAAACAGGCGAAACCCGAAATTCACCTCTCGCAGGATTTTCCCCATTACGACCTGCGTTCCTGGCGTCTGTATAAAGTCTTGCTTCTGCGCTTGCCGACAAAAGCTTTTAGGAACAGGAACTGTGTTCGATTTCAGTGCATTGTGCCTTTGATCAGTTCGTGTCTTTGAGTCCTTTCCTGAGAAATATTACGTGGATTCGGACGTATGTGTTAGTTTCCACCTGGAGTTTTACTCTGTCGAACGTGCCATCTGTCTTTCTGCGGCCGTACAAAGTTGCGAACAAATGCGCATCGAAAAAGGATCTAGAGCTCGAGAAGGGCGAGTGACTCGTGCCCTTGGTTTCAGGGGACATTACAGGGCGCACATGTGCCCTTGTCGCGGATTCTGACAGCGACGACGTGACGTCACATCCGGGATGCACCGATGGCACACGACGCCTGGTGATTGCGAACGTTGCCAGGGGCCGACCACACTTGCCGGCAGAGGTGGTACACTTCCCGCAGTGTTCCGCTGTAGACGTATAGAATGCGTGCAAGGACATCAGTGGCGTGTGGCGGGGTAACTGGGTCGGCCGAGTCGCACGGCTGAGTTGGCAATAAGAAGTACTGTCGCCCTCCAGTGCCTTGTTCCTGGCGCCGGTTCACTGCAACTTAGCTTGTTCCCCTCCACACACGACAGCTACATCAGCGTCGCGCGTTACGAGTAGTATGTAGCTGCGCGTTCGAGGTCACAAGCAAGGGCGAATTCTGGGATGGTTCCTTCCCCAATCCCGTTTCTCTGAGCAACTTTGCTTCGTTTGTAATGACCTCGCTGTTGACCCTACCTAACTATTCGCCACCAGAACTGTCAATCACGAGTCTTAGACACAAGATCAACACACTTTACAAAGTAATTACTAATTTTTAAATTTTAACACACTTAAGACTGTTTTACTACAGGTAAAACATGTCCCATTAACTCAACATTGAGTTTTATTTTTTAAATGTTAATTTCGGGTCTGTTGAACTAACCAAACTGATATAATTATTTTGGAAGTTGTACTGTTACTTCACGATGCAGTGTTTGGAATGAAAACCAGTTACTTCATCTAAAGATTTTTTGAAAAAAATAATAATCTCTTCTAGAATTTGTGTGGTACAGCCTTGTGACATATACCAGTACCAACCGCTGTTTTTATAATTACTTCTGTAGGTTTATTCCTACCGGAAAATTCACAGGTGTTTGTATATGATGCGAACAACAGGACGGGAAATATTCACGCCAAACTTATCGTTTGCGGGGACAGGGTCGGTATGGATGAAGAGGCTGGCGCCATTTTTAGCAGGCTACCTGCCTATCCGAGGGAAACCTGTCCCTCCGGCCGGGCAGAAGAATGGCAAGCGGGAGGGGGGATAAACGGGAGCACTCCGGGAAAACGGCGGCAGTGTCCGGCGCGCTAACCACAGGAGAATCTCGTCACCACGTGTAAGACCAATGTTTGTGCGTAGGCGTGTATCTTAGTAAATAATGTCCTGGGAATAAGTTTTTCCAGGAAAGATATTTAAATAATTCACAATCACTAATTTCTTTCACTAGAACTTATTTAACATATTTAAAGAAAAAATTACAAAAACGGTCAAAAATAATTTTTTTTCCTAAAAAGAAAATATAAATTTACAAAGTGAAATCAGTATTATCCACTGTTTTACATCACGTGTAATACTAGCCTATACGCTGTTCATAGTAAAGTGAGCACTTTTGAGGCCCTAATTACTTTTTCCTTTCAGCCATTTCTTATCCTTTAACCACCTTTTAAAATAAATATAGCTATGTAAGTAATAAACACAGTTTGTATATTCCACCGCGCACTGAAGTTAACGTCAGAGGCTAAAATAAAATATATTTATTGACTATTATTCCAAATGAAAGGGCTTTCAAAGGTGCTCACTTTACCTTTAATAGCCTATACTATCGTATGTCTAATTTGCGAGAAATTAAACTTCCCGGAAATGCGTATCAGAGCCTTGGGAGGTTCCATAGCAATGAGTGTATGGCCAGGCATAACCTTAAGGCGTTTAAAACTGTTTACTAGGGAGCACCGAGTAGTACATATATCATCCTGAAAAGACTATACTGTATAGTCCCATCATATTACGTGTGTACCAAGTCAAAGAGATGTCTACTAAGGCTTCTAAGAGTTAAGCCACGCGATAACCTACGACATTTCCTGCGGTTGTAAACCTCCACGCAAATTGTGAAACTGACTTAACGCGTAATGGAACCTGCTCAACTCCCAGTCGTAACTTAAGAATACAAACAACGCTAGCGTTAAATGCCTCCAGGGCTCTATCTGTAGCGTGTTGGGAAATACGAGGAAAGTTAATCACTAACAATAACGATGCAGTATGTTGGAACGCTCTTGTTTCAAATCCCACCGTGCACTTGCACATACGGCACGGCTGCCGACAACCCCACATCCGCAGACATCCGTTCTTTTCAGAGAGTTCTTAGAAGAAGGGAAATCATCCCCATCGGGAAAGCGGAAGTCTTGAATCACAACACCGAAAGTTGCCGTACCGAACACATTTGGTTCCCAAACGTTCGACATTTCACCGTGCAAAGAAGTTACAATAAATTGGGAGTACCCCATACGGAGGCTTGGATAATTCAAATAAGTTATCAAGCATAATAAATCAAGCTTCAACGTGTGTTATCTGTACACGGCAGGGACGTCCACAGTGAGGTCATTAAAGACTCTGCAAGTTGAGTGAAGCTGAAGCAGGACCAGAGACTGGAAACAGCAGTCATTCACCTGGAGTTATTTAGGTAAACCATGGTTGGCGAACCGGGATTCGAACCCATGACTCCCCTAATGAAAGTCCAGTGGTTTACCAATGTGTCGCGTTGCTCAGCTTCTCTGTACATGGGAGTTAACATTCGTTGCTGTTGCATTATGGGAGTAAACACCACGAGCTCCTGTTACAGTATATTCGCGGTAGCTTCACAGTTTTTGAATCGAACCTTTGAAAAATCATCTCGTGTATTAAGTGTTTGGTAGTTTCCTAGAAATGTAATTTATCAAAAGTGTTTTACATTTCTGCTAACATAAAGAGCCTTTATATTGGTAAATAGTACAAACAGAGAAAATAGGTGTGTTGATAATGTCTCGTGCAAATTATTACTAAAATGAGTGCGCACGAATACGGTGTGTTTTCCACTTTGGTGTAATTTTCTAGACTTGGTAAAAATACGGTTCGCATGAGGCGGAGGAATATCTTGGAAGTAGAACTTCAGCAGGACTCCAAAAAAGCTGGAGATCCCACGAATGGACCTAGGTCGAGCTATCTTGAAAGTCAGTATTTTCAACGCCGCCCTGGATTGGGAGAAGGCGGGCTGAGGCAGCCGCTCTGGAAGGAGCACAGAAGCAGCTGAACCCGGCCTTAATTCCACCAAGTGGCAGCAATCAGGCTTTGGATGTCTCGAGAGTTCAGCCGGAAAAACAAGAACCCGGTCTCTCATTTCTACTCTGTGGCCGCAGCAGTCTTCTCTGACGCCTTGGCAAGGGAATCCACACACGGGGGCTTTTCTCTTTCCGGCCACGCGAGTGTCTCAGTGAACGTGATATTTTTAAAAGCATTAGTTATAATGGCTGTTCACGATCAAATGAGCACTTTTGAAATCAACCTTAGAAAAAAAATCGCTGCCTCTTCGTGCATGCATGTTAACGGGCGCACTGAGTGACGTGCATCCAGTAAAGTTGGTAACGATGGAGGGGAAAGTAGTTCTACGTCAATCCATTATTTTGAAAGTGTTGGGTAACAATTCGCGATAGTGTGAAAATGAGTAGAATTGTAAAATATTTACTTTTTCTAGTAACTCCAGTTTCACATGACCAACGCACGAATGAAGTGGTGAGGCCCATTAACAGTGTTAATTTTGCATAACGCGGAATAATACACAACGTGCATACAAGTGTATGTTAAGTGGGGCTTTCAAAAGTGCTCAGTTTGCATTGAAGATCCTATACTCTGATATACCTGTCAGTTGTATGTGTTTTAACAAATTGTCATGAATTTTAGAACGGCTGAAATCAGTTGTGATTTGGCAAAGGTAGTGTTGGAATTCACCAGCCAAGACCCTCACCTGGCCTCGTGCCCTTGAAAAGTGCATTCCGGATGCTACGGCACATTGTCCGAATTGGCGGTAAGGGCACATTACACCCTAAAATGTCCCCTCCAGCTAAGGGCACGAGCCACTTGCTCTTCTCGAGCCCTACATCGGTTTCCCGATGCGCAGCTGTTTGATAAATATTTCGTTTGTTAGTGTTTACAGCTTTGCGCGGCTGCAGAATAAAACGCAAGGTGGAACATAACACAGGCGTCCGAATTCACAAAATAATATTTTTCAATGCAGGGAACAAAGGCTCGTGAGACGAAGGGATCAAAAGCAAGTGAAAGGGCACACTGCACTGAATTCTAACACAACCAAAGTAACTGTGGTACACTTTCATCGCTAAATTACCTGAAAATATTATAAAAGTATGCTAACGTTACGTTAAGTCACTCGCATAAGTTTCAGGGCTAGCCAGTTGCTTAAGTTTCACAGAAGAAGTAATCTGGAAGTAGAAAATCAATACCCAAGTCTTCAGTTCAGCCACTCGCAGAAGAACACACATTTAAATGAATACGTATATTTTGATTTAAATAACCAACTTTAAGATTTGTTGGCCTGCTTCTAAAAAATCGGTACATTACTGCAAAAAAAATACTTTTGAATAAGAACACTGATTTTATTTTGATTTCAAACATACTGTGAAATGTTTTTCTATTGGTCGAACTGAGGAAGTATGATCGTTATTGTGCCAATTCAAATTCTGGAGCCTACGCCTACGTGTATATACGTGCACGTTCACGACCGCCAGTTGTGGAATCGAACCATTCCAGGCTGTAGTTGTGGAGTGGCTGCAGGCCACAAACGGCCTGCAGCAGCCGCGTGACCACTGCAGTGTTGCCACGTCGGCGTCGAAGAATTCAAGGTGGCGCCCTGAAACCGACAATCTTGTGTTCAAAACCGCCGGACTCTAGTTACCGTTCAGCCAAAGTGATATTTCGTGGTGAGTAATATTTGGTCGACGGAATGCAAGGATGTATCCGGATCCCAGAAGAGGTTTTGGGGGCTGAAACCCCAGTAGTGTCACCAATACCGATGTCAAGATGAAATGTTATGGATTTGCTCTCATGCGTGTATAACCAAATACTCTGTATGTGAAACCCTTCCTTTAGATTGTGAACTACGGATTCTGACTTAGCTAAAGGTATTTATTTATACAATATCAGAGCCCCCTCCCCCCACCTCAAAAAATTTATAGATACTCTTGGTGGAGCTACCCGACAGTAAACACTCGGAATAGTTTAAGATAATGAAGTAAGGCATGGATGGCTTTTTGAAGATGATATTCACTTTACCTTCGGTCCAACGCCATTACTTTGCATGTGGAGTAAAAATCACGGAAAAACTATTCGCAACGCTGGGCTGGGCGAGTTTGAGCAGACGCTCGTCTCAGACGCAGCGGGGAGGAGCGGAGCCGGCAAGTTGGCAACAGTGGACCACCCAGACGGCAATCAGGCAGTTTTTAAAGTCTTCTTTACCTGCGGCGACACGAGAACAAAGGTGCAGCAGCCATGTTGGGTTTGCTACACTACACTACGCCGTGCATGCTACAAATTACAAACACATTAGTAAAGCTGAGTTTACGATCGCAAAATTAAGCGCTGTATTATGCACTGTGACGTGCACAGAAGAAATGATAGTGTATCTTATGTATTGGATTTCAAATGATAGAGCCCGTTCACGGTTACTTGCAACTTTTCTGAAACCCTGCTAAAGTTCTACTTGCAGGATATTCCTCCGCCTCATGCAAGCATAGCTTAATCGAGTCTAGAAAACTACACCAAAGCAATCTAAGCATTGTTCGGCTACGTATAACACACGCAGTCTTTCTATTTGTGTGCTGCTAAAACCACGTGCACAATAAATGTTCTTGCATTTTAACCACTGGTGCACATTATTTATTGCCAAATTGTGGTCTTTGGGACTTTTTTATATTATTCTGGAATTTCAGCATGCTTAAGGTGCAGCACGCTGGTCTGTACGAGATATTCTGAGGAATAGAAGTCGAAGCAAATTTGAGTTATTGTATTAATTAATTGGTTAATTTCACTTTCCAAATTTATACAAATTAGCTTTTTACGATGGAGTTTTCCATGGATATTTTAGGAAACAACGCAAAATTTTGGTCTTCTTACGATATCCTATTGTGGCACAACTTTTTGGCCTACTTACCACCATTTTAAAACTTAAAATCGAAAGATTTT